>VXBX01003474.1:3780991-3899643 GCA_013400415.1 Scytalopus superciliaris
TTTTTTTTTGGCGAAACTGTGTGGAAAGACAGGGTCAAGTTGCTACTCCTGCACTGGCTAGTTATGCTCAGTATGTGACGTTCCTCTACAGTTGTTCTGATTATGCCACGTCCTCCTTCATTCCTTAAAGTATGCAGAGCCAGACTTGCAATAGTCTCCTTTTCCTGTGCCTTGTTTTACTCAGAGAAGTAGATCTGCCCATCTTTTCAGATGGTAAGTACTGACATATCTAGAGCACCAGTAATCGGGCTTTTTACTGCTGTCAGCAGCTCCTATCATCTAACATTGCTGTGCTGTGCACCCAGCAATGAGAAAATGAGGAAACCACAGAAATGCAGCTGTGTTCCAAGTAACTCTTGTTTACCACTGTGTATAAACACGCATGGCTTTTCTATTTAGATGTGCTGTCTCCTTCTCTCCAGTAGTTTGGTAATTTCTACAGCAGATGACAGGAAAGGACATTGAACTGTGCAAATAAAACTAATTTTTCAGTTCAAGTATATTAAATGATCCAAAGTGATGATTATTTCTGACAAATTAGTGTGTATGCAAATATATTTTTGCATAGTTGTTTTCAACCCAAAATTGAATTTTTGAGGGATTTGCACAAAAACATTTCAACATAAAAAGGAATCTCTGAGTGGATTCACATTCTCCTGGCAAAGTGGTAAAGAAGGTACTCTCCACCCCATTGAATTCAATGCTTTCATGTTTAACCCACAAACCAGAAGGAAACATAGACAGACAGTCTGTGAAATTGTATTTACAGAGATACTTGGAGCAAGTCTGGGATGAGTAGGACAGGAAGGCTTGGTTTGGTTTGGGTTTTTTTCTTCTCCTTGGGAGCTTGTATCTGGGAAGGAAAGATGGATTGACACTGAGAGAATGGTGTAGTGAGGAATGCCCTCTGAGGTATTGCACTCTTAGCATGAGAAACTGTAAAGGCTGCTTCATAAGCATAACAATTTGGGAAACACATAGAGAATAAACAATTGAAAAGCAGGTATACCAAAACAATACCAATAACAGTTCTGGCCCTGGGAGATGGAAAGGAAAATTGCAATTTTGATATCACCACAAAACTATTGAAATATTGGCTCCAGAAGCAAGCTGGGGCTTTGCAATTTGGTTGGTAGGATTTTTTGGGGTGGGGAGGAGGAGGAGATGGGGTGGTGGGACAGAAAATTTTAGGAGTCTGTGAATCATTCAGAGGTTAATGTGAGTTCACTGGTTGTACTGATGGTTTGAAAAAGATACTACATATGGAGGCTTTTATTGAAAAGGTGATGAAGTTGTTGCTTCCTACAAAATGTCAGTGTTTCCTTTTGTTAGTGGCAGAACGTGCAGGGTCCTGCATGACAACACTCAGCTCAGGAGGGGGCATGTGCATCTTAATTTTTTATACTACTGTAATGATCCAATCTGAGATAGCAATTCGTGTTTAGCAATTCTGATTTAATTTACAACTCAGCTAGAATATAATTATTTTCTGATTATATTTTAGATTTTGTGATAAAAGACAGATTGGTTTTGGAGTTTGTAGGAAGAGGAAATACTCAAAACATTTTGTAGTCAACATTTATTTCTAGAAAACTGATTTTTCTGCTAATGCAGAGTAGGTGATTGATTTTTCTTGAGTTTTATTTATCTTAATGTCAGAATTAATTCCAAGCTGAAGGTAGGTAAGGGTTAATTATAAGTTTTAAATCCTAATGTCTGCACAACAGTTCTGTTAATTTGTACTGATGACTGAGAGATTTGCAAATTAGCTAGTAAATATTACTAGGAAAAACACAAAACTATGCATTATAAAGGTCAATATATTCATTGCCAGAGACTGCATAGGATTTAGATATTTGTTATAAAGCTCATGTATTAGTGAACATAGAAAATAAAGACTTATGAGGCATCAGTTTAGCACCATGTTGCTACTTCAAGCAGTTGTTATATCCTGTACCTCTATTAGTGCGTATGTTGTGTGGGTTTTTACCCTTGAATACCTGCCAGCAGTATCCTGAGGGGAATCAGACAGGAAGTGTGGAAGACCAAACATGCCTCCCGTGTGTTGGCAGCTCTCACCTCTCTTCTTGTCCAGGCTTTTTACTGCCTGTCTCAGGACTCCAAAAACTCCATTGCTCTACCATGGAACTTTTCTCTCTTAATCACCATTAATTTCATATATTTAATATAATCCATTTCTTTTTTCCTTTGTGAGTCTCATTAGATCTGTGATAGTATTATCAAGGCCACCAGCCTTGTCCATTCAAAACATCTGTACAAATTCAGAGCAGATGCTGTATGTATCTCTAGTTCTTGGAAGAAATATATATTCCTGAGGAGTACATTTACCTGCTGGCAGGAGGCATCACACAAAATACTGCAACTCCGCCACTGGTTTCTCAGGAGTCAAAAGTACAAGCACAGGGTTATTATCTTATGAAAAGCCTGTATCTGCTGTGGTGCCCTATGCATCAGTATGGCTGAGAAATCTCCATTAGAGGAGGTGAGGAACAGATGGTTTTCAGAGACAGACCCTTCTGAAGTATTCCTCTTCCAGGGCATGATTCCTTTCCTCACACTTTGAGTCTATTGCCACATGTCCATCCCAAATCATTCCTGGGTCCTGGTGCATGCTGGGATGCTTGGAACTCTCACTGTAGCTCCTACTGTGAAGCAGTAACCACTGCTGCCACAAGCTCTTGAGATAGCACAGAGCCTTACAGAGTTCACTCATGTCTGCAATTAGATTCCATGTTAGCCTGCAGAAATGAGAAATCACGACACTGGCAGACATATTCCCTCCTCAAAAACCTGATATCAGGTTTTCAAGGCTAAGCTCTTCTGCCTTAGTCTTGCCTCTGATGCCAGAGTTACAAGTCCTGGACAAGCAGAATCTACACTGACTCAGGAACTTCCACAGAATTGTACACCCTCCCTGTCTGATGACTGTCACAGCTGTCCTGAGGATAACCACGTGCACCAAGAGCAACAAGTTCCCTGTTGCACTTACAAGTGAACCGTTTTTGACAGCTATCACTGAGGAAAAACAAGATGAAGAGAGTGCTATAATGTAGCTTTTCTTTTTGTCTTTTTTAAATGGGTGCACTTCCTGTATTTGCTGACAGAGCCACAGTATACAGGACAAGAGGCAGCAGCGTCGCTCAGCAGGGGTTTGTTCACCTCTGCCTCAAGCACAGCGAGGCTGCCCAACCTGAGAGGGTTTAGGAGTTGGTGAAGCCTCTACAGCTGTTGCTGAGTTTGATGGAGTGGTGCTCCTGTCATTTTATACTGTTCAAATTAACCTTTATACCTTTCAAATTAACAACAGTAGAATATGTGTGTGCATATTTACTCCAGAGTTAGGGCAGAGTTTATGTGTAATAAGTTGTAGTTTCTGCAAGAGGGATATACTGCATGCATGAGGTCTTTGGCACATAAAATTATGCAGCTAAAAATAAGAGTAGGTTGACAGAGGAATTGGTTATGTATTTCACCTGTTGTGCTGCTAGGGGAAAGAAAAGCAACCAAGAGAAACCTTGAGGTTCGTCTGGTCTGATGTATCAGGGTTCTAGGATAAGACACATTCACATGTATGTGAATAACAGAGTGATAAGGACCATCTTGTCACGGTAAAACTTTTCTTCAAGCAGGGAAAAGAGTGTGACAGTCTGGGGTGGGAGTTCTTGTGTAGCAGTAAGTCTCTGTGTGACCTGAGGTACTAGTTTCCTATGTTTTGTGTCAGAAATTGTAATTGTACCCCTGGACTGGGTGCAGGTGCTGAGGGGCCGGGGTGGTGGCGGGGCAGGGGGCGAGTGCAGGCACCCCCATGAGGGGAGTGCAGGGCTGCCTCAGCCAGTTCCCACTGTGGGCACAGCTCAGAGAGGCTGGTGGAGCTTCTGTGGAACATTTCAGAGCAGGCAGAGCCCCACAGGTAGTGGGTGTGAGGTGAAAAAGTGTCAGGAACGGACCTGACAGCACCCAGACAGAGAAAAACAGGTGTGAGAAAGGTGTTTAGTCTTTGTTTCTCACCATTGAACTCTGTTCCAATTAGCAATAAATTAATTTTCTCCACAATGAATCTGTTCAGCCTTTGATGACAGTTGGTAAGTTGGCTTTATCTCATACTATGAGCTTTTTCATCCCATTTTCCCCCCTGCCCTGTTCAGGAGTGGAGCGAGGGAGCAGCCTGTGGGAAACTGGCAGCCAGATGGGGTCACCCACCACAGCTGTCTTGAGGTAGGGCTCTAAAATGCTCTGACATTGCATCAAAATATGTCCACAGTTTCTGCTTGCAAACAGTGTTTGGGTTTTACAACTTCATTAAAAGTAACAAAGGAGGAAAATGAGTGCAACTGGAAAACCTTCATGCTGCTGTACAGCTGTGGGGTGAGGGCCACATAGAAACTGCCACTGGGTTAGTGCAGCTGTGGGGTACACAGAGCACTGTCATAGTGGTTCAGTCCATGAGGGAATTGCTGTGTCTGGATCTAGGTCTGCCCTGTAAGAGATCGGCACCGAGGGTGTGAGAGACAAATAGAGCTCACTTTTGTGTGGTGTGCTTGAAATGGACTCAGGGATTCACAGCTATAAAATCAAAGGTTGTTGTTTTTGACAAGCCACATTTATGTGCACTAACAATGTATGTGTGTAGATGAGTGCTGAGGGAGGCTTGTGAGATACACTAATGTTTTCCCCCAGCCCTCTCCCATCTTGGTCCAACTGAATGCACTGGTCACTCTTCAGTGCAAGACTCCATTGCAGAAGCTGAGAATCATGAGGATGAAATTCACCCTTGTGCAACACCCAAGTGGAACTTGAGACCTTTCTTCACAGAACTGAACTTAACCCTGGAGGAATAACAACTTCACAGATGATGCCAAAGTGCCCTGTGTTTTTTTCAGACCATGCAGTTGTTGTAGGGAAGCAATGCAGTTAGAAACAGGGATGCAAACAGCAATCTATGGGCCTGGCTATTACATTAAAAAGTAGTTAATAGTGTTGTTATTTGCATGAGATACAACTTCCTGATGACTCAATAACGTAATCCCATAGCTAATTAATAAATATTTTGTCACTTACAGGCTTCTAACAGCTCCCCAGGGCTAGGACAGCTAGTTAGATCAGCAGATTTTCCTCAATTAGACCCCAATTTTGCATCAGTATTAGAGCTTCTGTGTTCCAGCTATTAAATATTAATTTTGATCCATGTAAGGGGGAAATGCCTTGTCTGCTTGTGCTTCCTGTTAATTTGCATGGACGAAATGTAAGGATTAGAGAAAAAACCTAGAGAAATACTTAACCTCTCCATTCATGCCAGCATCTCAAATTTCTTAATATGTTTTCTTGATATATAAACTTGATTAAAATTTTCAGGATAGAACCTTGAATCATATAAAAAAGCTGATTTATTAAGTATGTAATTACATATTTTAGTGAAACTAATGTCAGTGGGTATAAAATATTATGATCTACATTTGGATATGTTATTCTTTTAAAATAATGTTAGTTTTGAAAGTAGAAGTGGACTAGTAAAAGATCTGGTGTTAGAAGATAGTAGATTCTAGAAATACCTTTTATTCTGGTAATGCTAAGCTTTTCCTGTTCCCCTGTTTAAAATGGTTGAATTAGATTAGTAATGTCCCTCAAAGGATACTTAAACTAATCAGGAAAGAGCTTCTCTCCTCCCAGAAGTACCTGATAGGGTTGCCCTGTCTGCTGTGTATTATTTGCAATAGCAAAAAAAAAGCCTCTAGTACTACTTAAAGAGAAAGGATAATGGAATCATATATATTAATGGTCAAAGCCTGAGTAAGAGCTGATGCCCCTGAAACAAGTTCTGAATGTGTCCTTTGGGAAGCATTTCCTGCACAGATCTTTTTATTAAATGTATGAGGAAAATGTACCAGGCAATGCCACTTCCAGCATTAAAGAGGCTCACATGCTCTTGTCATGTAGTGAAGGCCAAATCCTGAGTGCTCTGGCATCCTCAGCTTATAGCTTGTACCAGTCTCTTTAGAGGCAGAAGGTTTCATTCCAGCTAGATAACCAGATCTGAACTTCTTGTATATAATAAATCACAGCATTCCACTTGGTTACAGCAACATGAGTCTTAATAGGTTTCTTTAACTGAAACAAGTTGCTAAACCATACTCAATCCAATTTGCAGTTTCTAATGATTAATTTAAGGAAAAAGAGCTGTATTTGTAAATTTAGTTTGCTTTGTTTCAGCTTCTAGCAACTATTTCTTATTATCCGTTTCTTTGTAATATTAAAGAACCTCTTTATAACAAGTATTTTCACAGTTATGGTCACCAACCTTCTTTTGCATAAACTTAACAGATACAGCTCTTGGAATACTGGATGCTTCAGACCTCTCCAGTCCTCAAAACATTTCTCTGGTTCTCTTTTGCAGTTCTTGATGAGTTAGGGTTCATTAACAATGGATTGATTCCTCATCTTTAATGGAAAAAAAATCTAATTCTTTAAATATATGAGATTTTTTAGAGCAGTGCCCTCACACACCAGCAGTATAGACTTACCAGAACTTATTATCATTTATGTTGACTAAACATAATTTTCCCCAGGGAATAAAGTACTTAAACCAAGAATACTCATTCTCATAGTGGATGTTTCATGATGTTTTTTTCAGTTCTGTTCTTTCAAAAACATTTTTGGACAGCAAAAGAACATCAAGGCTGCAAAGTTAAGCACTGAAAAGGTCTTAGGTGCTGAAACAAAGGTTGCCTTATCCTTCTTCTCTTCTTCTCCTTGTCTCAGGCACTCTTAAATCCTGCTGCTTCTCTTGGCACTATCTGTCAGCACCACCACAGCTGTTGATCTGACACTCAGTTTTACCCTGACCCCTTACAGAGTGTCCCCAAGAAGACCTTTCAAGACATGCTCAGAGTATATATCTTCAGATTATTTGGTTTTCAGAATCTGATATCTCTCCAGTGATCTTAAGAAATAAGATCTTTGAAAGGTTTTTCGTATAGCCAGACTTGCATTTTCTTAGGGACAACAAAAGGCATATCCTTAAATGCTGCTTAAGTCAGATGTTCCCCACACGAAAGCTCTTGATTCAATAATAGTTTGAAAATGTGTTCACATTGTGTATTTGAAGCCACATATTTTCAAATACACTCAGCTCTGAGCATGAGCCCAGCAGAGAAAAATTTCTCCTGCTTTCAAGGAGTCAAAGACCTGAATCACCTGGCACTCTCAAACTAGAAGCAGCTACATATTTGCAGATACAGAGCCATAGGCAACAAGAGAATTTTAACACCTGTGAAGTTCATCATTTTCTGAGTGAACTGACAGGTAAATGAGGTTTTTCAGATTTGTTTTTTGGGTGTAGACACTGAAGTCCTTTACCAATTTTGTTATAAGTGTCCTGAAAAACATCTCAAAAATTCAGGGATCAGAAATTCCCAGAATCACCCTTGTAATGCAAATTCCAGCTGTTAACAGTATGGACTATACAAAGCCTTTATAAACCACTTGGCTTCCCACGGCTCCTTAGTCATTCACTGTAATTTTATAGGACAGTGAAAAAATGTTCTTCATCAGGGAAACAGTTGATGGAGTCCCAGGTGAAATAAATAATTAGAACACCTGTAACATATATAGTCTGCTGATCTTTCAAGGTTTGTCTGCTTCCAAATTGTAATTGGTTAACAAAGTTGTTTTCAGTTTTTAAGCATGTTTTCTACATTGTGACAGTCACTTTGTTCTTTCCTCTTAGTTTTAGATAAGTTTTGGCACCATAACTGTCACAGTAGTAGGAATTGTCAAAGGACATTTTAAGGAATGATACTGATCAATTATCCTGATACCCAAATAACTAGAGCTGCAGGACAGTGACCCAGGTTTGTAAAGCAGGATCAAAAAGCATGCAAAAATACCAAGTTAGACAGGGATGCAGTACCTTACCCAGTAATTTCTATTACAAATAGGATTTTTAAATCAAGAATTCCAGAATTACTGAGAAGTAACATCTATCTGAAAAACTATGAGTAAAATTGTGGATTTATTAGAGGTTTCAGAACATACATTTTTCAGTTGTTTAAAACATATAATGAATCAAAGTAATTTATTTGGCACCTCACTGAATATAACAAATGAGCATTCTCTCACAGAGGAAGTCAAAGGAGAGTGATTCTTGGCATCAGAGATCAGGAAACAATGGAGCTGTGCAGAACGTTTCCATTCTGCAAAGCTCTCCCTGTGTATGTACGAGACTGCCCCTGTGCAGAAAGTGCTGGGATGACAAGTATAGTTGTGAGGTATGTCCAAAACCATACTGCTGCTCTCACTTTGGGATTTGCAGCAGCTGCCAAGATTTCCTGTTGCAGTGTGTCCTCCAGTCCTTCAATGATGAGGACTAGGTGAAATATGGTACGCCTCTTTTTTTTTTTTCACCCCTCCCAAGCTTTGTTTCCCAGGCCAACATATGACACTTCATTTTCACTGCCTTACAAATGTCACATACATCTGTTTCTTTGTGTAGCAAATCTCAAGATTTACATAAGTAAATAGCTTTCAGTATTCTTGAAACCACAACAATGTAGGAACGTGTTTGAAACTGGTGAGCTAAAAATTATATTTGGCTGCCTGCTGTGAATAAAGATTTAAAAGACTGAAAATATTATTAATGATTTCAGTGTAGCATCTTCATACTGAGATGATTAGGATGACAAGTTGACCTTGTATACCTAAGTTTTGGTCCCTTATTTTCACTATGAGCTTCTCCTGAAGAAGTCTGAATAAGGAAGAATGGAATGAAGCAGAGATGTAGTTTACAACACTAAACTTCTAGCAGGTAGTTCAAAGGTTTTCAGGAGAAAATCTGAATATATACAGAGGCAATACAAGGTGAAGGATTTTGCTTTAAGCAGAATGTAAGTGTCGGCAGATTCTTGGAATATCTGTGTATATTTCCCCTCCTTCCCCCCCCCCCTCCCAGTGCTACCATCTTCTGTGCAAATGCCACCAAACTGTGTTTTGCTTCTGTAAGAAAGGTAGTTTGGGATTCTAGTTTGAGTTTCAAATCTGATTGCAAATACATATAGAGAAAGTCTAATAAAATTAGTTTCAAGGTTCTCAGTTTTCATCAAGTCCTGGTAGTGTATTCTGGTGATAGTTTACCCCTGTGATTGCCCATTTTCACCTGCCACAACTGTGCTATGCCAGCCTGGCTATGTATCTATCTTGGGCTTGGTGTGATGACTGTGCATGTACAGGTGGCCTGGCTGGTGTTGCAGCCTGAGATTATCTGTATTACCTCTCTGCTTCTCTGGCTGGGGCACAAAGAGGAGAATCAACCAGTGCCTTTGCTAGCTCTTTTTGTGTCCTTATCCAAACTGCAGTTCTTCACCCATCTGCAGAAATGGTGGAGAGACAAGATGCCCTGTGGGGAGGAAGTTGTTCTGAGATATCCCAGACTCCTCCAATGGTTTATTTCCATAAAGCGATTACTAAATACACTTGATTCCTACTCAAAACATGTTATGATTTTATTTGGCAACATATATATACTTTCATATTTGTGCATGGAGAAAAAGAACCTTGAAACTATACATGTAAAGATACAGTATTGCTACTATTAAAACTTTCTTACTGGGGGAAATGTCCCTGCTACTTGATCATGGCTCTTTTTTTTTTTTTTTCATCCTGCCTTTCCAGCATCTCTCTGTTGCTTTTTAATCTGTTCCTTAGATGGTTAATTTAAGAGATGATGCCTTTAATGGTGCTCAGAAGGCACCTGTCACATGTGGGGCACTACTAGGTATAGCACATAATGATGACAATCAGCCCCAGAACTAAATGGATGTGATAGTAAACGTGAAGCCTATAGATTCCTAGTTCCTCTAAGTCCTGTCAGTTATCTTTAAGTAGAAGTGATGAACTGTAAAAAGAACATAAAAAGATCTTCCTGTGATAGCTGAAAAATGGAAATAAATGCCTGGCTATTAAAAAGAATAGGTGTCTAATATTCAAATTATTTCAAGGCTATGAAAAAAATGGAATAAAATATGTTTCCAAGTCCACTATAGCAAGACTCTTATTTGGACTCATGGGTCTTTATCAGTGCTATATGTACTTAATATACAGGCAAATGTGACCAATATTATGATTTTGCTGGTAATTATTTTCAGTTACCTTTTAATTATACATATCCCTTTACTTAAGCATTTCATAAAAATAGAGATATTTGAAAAAACTGGAAGTATTTCAGAAGGAATAAATACATTGTTCTGCTAGTTCAGCCTTTAAAGTAATGTGCAAACCATTGGATTAAAAGCAGTAGGTATCACAGGTCAACTGCACTCACTAATCACTGCCTCAGCAAAGGAGATTGACTTTGTTGCTAGCTGGCTGCAGTAAGAATAGTAAATTACTTCATAGGCTTTATATTTATTCAGTTCACAGCTTGATCACTACTGTTTCACCTTTCCTCTGAAGAACAGTAATGCTCTTCGCTTTGTCCAGGAAATAGAAATTGCTCGTGGAATTTCCTGACTATTTGTTTTAAGTGAATGAGCAATACAGCTTATGCCCACTGGTTCCTGAAATGAAGCACTGCCATAACATGAATATTTATATTGAAAATTTGGGGGGGGGAGATTTTTGGTTGGGTTTTTTTGGTTGTCTTTTAGCCAGCCTCTGACAGATGATTGTGCTGCTTTATGCATCACAGTTTCTGTACTTTGTTATCTGTGAAGACTGCCATAATATAGCTTCACAGGTAGAACTGCAGGCAGGCATCTTGTGAAAGATGAGCCTCCCGGGATACTGATTGCATTACCATGCTAAATAAAATTGCTGTAACAAAAATGTTTAGCCAAATCTCTGCAGAAAAGGGTAACGCTCGTTCAAATCCATTTTCAAGGGAATCTTCTAAAATGGACAAAGTACCTAAACATGCCATTGAAGTAACTAAGTATGGAGGGGTAAGATGAAAAATAAGTGGGGTTTGACATGCTGTTTTGCATTCAAGCTGTAGAGTTTTAATTTTATTAAGAATGAAAGTGATGTCTTAAATACTTATTCACATCAATATGTCTTTGTGCCAAAAGGTCAAGTCTTTATGTCTAGTTTGTGTCAGATTTGGAATGATAGGTTTGGAGGAAAAATTGGGCCTGGAGCGAAGAACTGCAATGCTGAGGCCGTGGGACTGAGTTTCTATGGAAGGTACAGGGAGGTGTGGATGTATTCTTGTTGGAGCAAATTCCCTTCTCCATTGGCTTCATTGGTTTGTGCTCATGTATTACAAAAGCAAGAGACTGCCTCAAAAATGAGCTACAGACAGGTGTGCAACACCAAGTTATGTAGCTGCTAGTACATCCTTTTGTAGTAAATCACTGGATAAAAATAAGCTTAAATGTATTGCTTTGTTGTGGGGTTTCCTCTCTAGCTCTTAACCTAATAACTTCGGAGTTATAATTCAAATGTAGTTATCATCATCTAGTTATGTGAGCTGACTGTCTTGTAAAGGCAGAGGAAGAAATGGCTTTAGTGCAGAAGTGTTCTAGATCACAAAATGGGTTTTTGAAGGTACTGAATCCTTGCCTGAGTACCTATTTTAGACCCTGTTAACAGCAAAACATACTGCTATTAAACAATGAAATCAAAGGGGTTTGATAGTCCATGGTAAATCAGTGGCAAGAAAAATGAAAGTACAAAGAACTGCTGTTAATTTAAGGCAGAGTTTCCAAAACTATGTCACACATGCAGTTGCATTTAAATGAGTATGTTCTAGACATGCAATTAAGTTGGTTGGGGTGCAGCTAATGAAATACAAGCATTGCTTTTCACATAAATCCTCCTGACATTCAGACATATATATTATTGTGCTTAAGGCAGGGTCTTGAAATACAGGAGGTGGTGTTATTGTCAGTTAATCTCAAATGTAGGAAAGCATAATATTGCTATAAAATGTTAAAGATACTTTGAATTAGATGTGATAAAAGAAAAGCTTTTCAATTAGCTATTATTTTAAATGATAAATTATAGCATATCACTCTTGCAAAATAAGCAAGTAATAGCCATTCATTAAACTGTCATGTGTCATAATGATTGGGGGGTTTGTGCTTTTTGATAAAAACTACCTTTTCAGAAATTTTCCTTTGTAAAGAGGTTTCTCAGCCTTCATATTTTGGTGTAATTCCAGGGTTCTGACTGACTGGCCTAAAAGTCACATTAAATTCATGTGTTTGGTAGTGAGAAGGTCTGAAGTTTGCATCTTTTGGAATAGAGGCTAGGTAGCAATAATGGCTAAACAAACTGCATTATTTTAGAAAGGGCTAATTTTTTGAGAAGTGTGGACCGTTACATTGTGGAAGAGATTAATACTACTTGAATGGAAAAGAATACAGAAAAGAATAGGTTCAGCTGTACCTGGCCTGGGGTATTACCTGCTTGGTTCTGAGCCATGGCATAGCAGAGAAGCTGGGCATTTACCACATGCATCCCCATTAGATGAACCAAATGCTGGAATCATTTTATGTGGCAATGAATAAACATGTATTTATTTATATATCTCCTTCTAGAGATAGAGAGATAGATATGCTTCTATTTAAGTGGTTTTTAAGAATTATGTGGAACACATCATGTTACAATGAATATTTATAGTGTGACTCCTATACTTTCTCGGGGATCATGAATAACTCCAGCCTAATAAAAGCAATCCAAAGGAGGGCGAAGTATCCTTGGAGGACAGAGGCAGACCTGCACATTCCTCTGTTCAGCGGTCCTGGGCCTCTCTCCTGCAGGGTGTAGGAGTGCTGAGGCACAGAGAAGCTGCTGTGTGAAATCCTGTACCTTACTATGTTGTTGTCTTTATGGGGGAGTCCAGATGTTCTTGCTAAAGTCTGTCTCTGAAAGCTGCCCCCTTTTCCCTCAAGTGATGATAACCATGGCCAGTAAGAAGTGTTGTCCAAAGGGAAACGGGGGACTTAGTACTCTCTGGGTGGGAAGGAAAAGTAATCTATAAAATGTTTCCATGGTAGTGGTTTTCTATCTCTCTTCCAGGCCTTCAGCATATTCCAGTTTAATAATACTTATTATCTGCTTCTATTTCTTCATTTCTTCAGCTAATGTGCATTCAAAATGTTCACTTATCCACCTGGGCTCAATGGAGCTTTATACACCATATGTATTTCTGGTAAAGGCTGAACTTATTTTTATATTACTTCAGGTTTTCAATTAACCTTGCTTCCACATATTTCACAGCATTAAGAGCAGTTCAGTGTTGAACAGAACTCACATGTCCTCACACCTCCTCTCATTCCCTCATAAAACATTAAAATACAGCTTTTCTGTGCTGTATGAAACCTTGTGATATCTGAGTTACATAAACCAAATCAATATTCGATTTACGTTATTTCAAGGAAATAACACCAGTGGTAGTTTTCCAGTGTTTTACTCCATTGTTAGATGTGGTAGCAGATGTTGCATTCCTTCTTAGTGAAGCATGAACATCAGTTTTTGTCTAAGGTGGATAGACATATGCAGTTTCTTAAGGTATGCATATACATCTAGAAACTTAAAAATTATTGTTGTTATTATTTTGGAAAAGTCTCTTAAATGCAATGCATTTATGTGGAAATACATGTTAAGTAGATTCCTGAAGGAGAGCAAAAATGGTGAGAAATCTCATTCTAAATTGTTATATTTGGTGCTACTGGGTTTCTTCTGTTGTGCAACAAAAACAGTTTTCACAGATCTATCTAACAATATGTAAATTAATAAGTATTTTATGGTAATCTATTCAGAGAAGTTGACTACAATAAGACTGAAATTAAGCATTGAGTGCATAGCAAATTTTAGGGCATTACCGCTCAACTATTAGTTACTCTTTCTTATCTCTAAACTTTTGAAAGGGCTTGTCTATGTTTGCTCAAGATTAACATTCCTCTTGCTACAGTCTGTCTCTTCCTTGTGCTTGATGCCGTCTGCAGCACGCTGCTTAGCAAGCTGGGTCAAGGCTACCATCACAGACCTTGTGATTTGCAACATAAATTTCATCTTTAGGGAAATCACCTTTTCTGTCCTCTCAGCTAATTTTTCCCCTCTGAATGCACATTTGGATGTCACTTGAGAATACCTTTCTTAAAGCTTTTTTCATTTTGATTTTTTTCCTCATTTTCAGTCCTTTAGTCTCAACTCCACTCTCTTTGCCAAAACAGTGTAAAATTTCATGTGAATACTTAATAAGAAAGTATCTTCATTTCAACAAAGCAAACAACAAAACAAGAAACCCATTATTAGTGTCTTACAATAGTTACTTTCACTAAGCTTTCTGGACCATAAATGCCCATATTATCCCCAAGTTCTCTTTGCTTCCCAGGACTGTACATTTACCTTATATAAATCATAGCATTTGCTTTCTCAAACATTGTATCAGCCACTTGTCTGACAACATTTTGAGGGGTGCTGCCTCTGCTCAAAACGTGTGCTGAAAACCTTCTGCTTTACCAGAAATGTGATAGGATTGCTGGGATGCATCTGTCTATCCCTAGAGTGGGCTTGACCATGAAAAGAATGGAAATTTGAACCCAAATTATCAACTCTTCATGTCCTCACACTGAAATACATTCCATGAATATGAAATATTTCACATGTTTTTCTTCAAAGTAAAAATCATAGTATTTTTCTGAGATAAGAAGCATAGTGGAACAAATATGCCTATATCTTTTAGCCAGTTCAGGTGTCATGTCTGAATATAAACCAGGTATTCAGAGACCTTTTGTGGATTTGCAATCATTTTGAAGTACTGGAACTTCATGGTATATTAAATTCATCCACTTGTCAAGTTCTATTCACCTGTGACAGACACCATGAGAGTTTTAAATAAAGACCCACTTATGACTTGGTCTAGCAAGGGTGGAAAATGCCCAGCGACTTCTTTATTGTCTCTTCTCCCTTGGTCTTCTTGCACAAAAGCAAGTGATGTTCTTGAATTGATCGAATACAGCATCTGCCTTCTCTCTGAATCTCCCAAAGCCACCAAGACCACTGTTTTTTTGGATACTTTCTCTACTTGTTGCTTTGTGCAGCAAGGGGTTTCTAGTAGAAACTCTGTGACCAAGCTGACTTCCTCCATGGCACAGTCACTCATCTTTGTCAGTTCTATCAGATGCCTCGTTACTGTAATTGAAATCTTCACCCACAGTCCTGATTTCCTCTTCACCACCTTTGACTCATTCCTCAAGGCCTTTTCTCTCACCACAGTTTCTTTTTCTGAGAAGGATCTTGACACTTTCTTCCCAGTGAGAAGTGATAAACATATGATCTTCATTTCAATAACTTCTCCCTTCACTGATTGCTGTTCCTGAAATAGTCCTCTAGCCTATCACATGTTATAAAGTTTGCCAGTTGCTGTCCTCTGCTCATCCACTTTATGCATTTCCCCATCTTATCCCTTTTTTCCTCCAATCTGTTACTCTCTTCTTATTATTATTTTTGCAAATGTTCAAGCTTGCCTTAGCCTTTCACTTACTCATGATGTACCAGTGTTTACTCAACCTGTTCTTCTAAGAAGCTCTCAACCCTGAATGCATGGAGCACACTACAGTCTTTGACATCTAATTCCCACTCTTTGTAGTCAATGGGAACTGCTCGAGCCAGTCTGTAGTAACTTTCTCCAGTCTAATCAGAATCAATACTCCACCTTGGGCCATGTGAATCTATGGGCTGTTTTAGCTTTGATAATCACACTGCAATGCTCTCCTCTTTTGGCTGCCACAGCACTGTCCTTTCCTCCGTGTGCTCTTTGGTGAATCTGCCTTCTCGTGTCCAGTTGTAGGAGATTACAGGGAAGTCAAACATCATCTCACCCAACTCAATGCTGTTAGAAAAGTCCTTTTCTTAGTTTCTTTTTTCCTGAACGCTTTGCTTTATGACCATTTTTCTCAGGTGATATGTGACTCTCCCTTTTCTCTTTTAGGCAGCTCATTTGTCCTTCCCTAGTTTCTGTCAGTTTCCTCCTCAACTCTTGTTTTCAAGGCAGCACCTTCGTGCTTTCTCCGGAACTCTTCAGGCACTTCTGAGAAACTAGTTCTTCAAATCTCTCCTCAAAATATGCCTTTACCAGATTGCCTACAAAAAAATACGACTTGTCATAATGGCTATTACCTTTTTTTTTTCTTTTATTTCATACTGACCTATTGCCTTTTGTCCTCAATCCACTGTACAAATTCTTAGGAGTGTTTTCCACTGTGCATTTAGCTGGGGCTGATACTGTGAAGTCGTGGTTCACGAGTAGAACTCAGAGTAAACAGCACTAAAGGGAACAGTAAAGGCCAGGAGGAGCTGAAGTCATGGCTATATCCCTGCAGAATGAGCCTGGCACACTATTCTAACAGTTAATATTTTTTGGCAAAAATACAGATATGGAAACTATGTCCATGTCCAGATGTGCACACCGAGAGCTGCCAAAACAGAGTAGTATACACTGTAACATATGCTGTTTTCCCCAATAGCGTCTGAAGAGATGCTAGTCCTTACCTTGGAAAAAGTGAAACACTGAGTAAACTCAGGGATCAGCAGTTATGGTTCTGGGGTGCTTAACCAGCTAAGTCATTCCCTCCAGCACCCTTTTGTTGTAATCTCCCTCCAAAGATATTGAAAATAGAGAAACCTTGGCCAGGTTGTGGTTGATCTAATTTATAAAACATTTTCTGTGTATTAAAAGCTAGGGCAATGCTCTAGTAGTTTTTAAATTGTGTTAAATATACTGTAAGCTCCCAGAAAGAACCTTTCATTGAAGATTATTGTATGAAGATCTGAAGATTAAAGTGTCTAGATTAAAGATTAATGTGAAGTGCACTGGGAAATTGTTTGATGTATAAGGAGCTATATAGTATATTTATCATGCACTTTTCAAAACTGCCTGAGGGAATTAGACACCCAGTTCTCTACTTGTCTTTGAAAATCTCACTCTAAGGAGTTTGTTGTTCTATAGTGAAAATGGTAATATTTTCAGTGGGAGCTTGAGTAAAAGAGGAAAGGAGAGATGTGGAGACCCTCTGTATTCATCTAGGGCATGATGTTAGCTCCTTGCACTTTTTTCCTGTTTTGAATTTGCTCTGTTGCTGTGCAGAGACAACTTGGATTTGAGTGCTGCGAGATAAAGCTGGTCTGACTGAAGAAGAATGCTCCACCTGCCTATGTATTTCTTGTCATCAATTCCAACTCTTTGCTTTCACTTCAGGATAGTTTTCATGTTCTCCTAAACAGAAGTAATTTGAATAATGTATAAAATAATCATGCAGACATGAATGAAACAAATGTATGTATTTATGTATCTGTATTTACAGTATAATACACAAATTTATGCAAAAATAAGTATGTTATATGTGTATTTCGTAAAATAATCCTTCTGCTAGAGTTTTTCTCCATCATTATTTTGTCTGGAAATTGCAATACTTTAATGAAGGAAACTTTCCACATATGGTAGAAATTACAAGTTTGCTTGTCCCTGAAGTGCTGCAATACAAATAAGCTGTTAAATGCCAACTCTGAATGTTATTTTTCAGATGTTAAGAGAGATAATCCTGTACTAAAACTATTAGGAGGCAAATTTACTTGAACTTCAAAACTCCTTTGATCTGAAAGGAAAATGAACTGCGTATGAGTGTATGCTTCGTTAATTTAGGGTTGGCCAGTTGTGTGCATTTTTGGTTTTTTACTCTTTCAGGAGGCATCTTTGTATTGAAGTTTATTAAAACTAATAATGCAATATATTGTTATTTTTTCCTGGTAAAATCTGTTGGATTGCTTTCATAAAAGGAGAGGTTTTCAATAGAAAGTACCCTGTGGGAATCAGTATTCAGGTTCACAGTCACTTGAAAAGTCAATGTGCAGGTGTGTGTTGCATCCAGATCTATTGTAGTGGTCTTATCATTAAACCTGCAATAGGCATTTGTAAAGTAAGGCTTAAATGGGTACTGAGAAAGTGTGATTAAAAATAATCATCTGTCTGATGAATATTTTCCTCTGACTTTTGGCAGGGAAACCCACCTGAATTCGTGCCAGACTTTACAGGAGCACCGATGCCAGCAATTTAAGGATCTTCACGTTTGGTCTCAGTGGTAAGGTCTAAAGATGCCACAGTAAACTACATTAGAATATTTTCTGTTATGTTACACTGAAACTGAATCTGTGTGAAATATGAAGTACTTTCCCTTGACCAATACAGTGATATAGAGATATAAAAACATATATTGATTGGCAAGAGATTGAGCTCAGGACACAAGTTCTGAGCAATTTTCATCAGGCTAAAATCAAACGGCCTTTTTTATTGTCCTCTCTAGCAATTTAACTGCTCTTGGAAGGTTTGACATTGTGCATTTTGAAGAATGTAACCATTGGGCATACTCCAAATAGAAAGTAAAATGCACAAAAGGGAAATTCAGTAGCTTCTTCTTGTTGAAAACCCAGCAGTAAGTTGCAAAATTACAAATTATTTTCCCTTCTAATGTTTCTTTGTTGTAACTAGTGTGGTTTCTCAACCCTTGAGCCACATTTTCAAATACTCACTTGGAGAACTTGTGAAGAGATGTAATCTATCTGCATTTTGAAGCACAGAATTTCTGCTGCAGAGATAAATTCTGAGCTTTTGTAAAAGAGAAAGGGAACATGGAATAGCTGAATCCTGACATACTTTGACATCATTTGGAAAGCACTTTCTGTGGTAGTTGGGTAGTGTGGGACAGTTATTAACAGGAACTCCTGTTGGTGTGTAAGTGTTCGGCTTTTTCAGGAAGAAAGGCCTAATTTTTAGATTATAGTATTGTTTGTGATAATACTGTTGCTAAAATTATTCTCACTGTTATGCCCATATACCTCGCTGAGTATTTTGGGGCCTGGGGAAGTAGGAAGCGTGCTCTGCTCCTCCGCTGGGCACCGACTAATGGCCACTGATACAAGCGGTATTTAGCCCTTTGACCTCACCCGGGCCAGTCATGCTCATGCTGCTTTTAGATCACTGTGATACAGATGTCAAGTGCCACCAACTTCCAAGTCCTGCCAGTTGCAGGCTATTGAAGTATATATCTTTTTGAATTAGATTACACTGCAGAAGCTAGAACTCTTCTGACATGGAAACAAAACCTGTATTCAGAATTCCTCTAGCAATTTATTGTCATTAACCATGTAGTTCAATAAAATCTCTTCTTCAGTTTAAAGATGTATTCAACAACAATAGCATTCCTATTCAATCATGTTCTTTTCATATAAAAAATGAGCATAATAGTGTGTTATCATGAATCCTCAAGACAGATTACATTTCATTATTGCTGGGTGACTTTTATAATGTGGGAATGTGTTTCTAATAAAGGACAGTATCTCTCTCAGAGCATACTGTTCTAGCAATGTTCTTTATTAGAAATAAAAGAATACAGCATTCATATCATGTTACTTGATCACATAACCAGTGTGCAGAACAACAAATTATCAAGGCAGTTTTGTAAGGAAATAATATGATCCTAACAACACTATTCTTAACTTTTCAAATGGTTATTTGACACTATCAAATTCTATAAGCACCGTCTTAGCTGAAAGTCAGCGCTGCTCTGACAGACAAATTCATGGAAGCCAGAAGTGACTGGTACTAAACTACTAGATCTTTTTCCCATAAAAAAAGAAGACAGCAATAGCCTAGCAAAGGAAAACAAGAGAGCCTCATTTGTTGTGTCCTAACTGAGGCAAATGAAAATCCATTATAAGTCATCCAAGGCTCAGCCTTGTGACAAAACTCCCATTCACTTCAGCAAGAGCCACTTGGGTAATGGACATCTAAGCACTAAAAAATATAACTGTGCAAAGGGCTAGATAAAGTCCTTTCGGACCTAGGAGAAAAAGTTGTCTGACTAGGAATACATACAGGGAGAGAGAAACTTCCATATTCATTTTACCAGTAAATACATAGCATATGCCTTTGAAAGAATAATGATCTCCAGAGCAGACAGATGACCTGCTCACTTGTTTAACTGTTAGAGAGTTTAAAAGCAGTTCAATATTCTGTGCAATTAAGGGAAAGTGTTTATATGCACGTGTGTGTTAAGATGAGGAAAAAAGGGATTGTTCCTTATTACTGCATTTCTTTATTTGACCATCCCTTCACACTTCATTTCAGCATTTATATGGGTTTTTTGTTCAAATTTTATTATATTTTCTGCAGGCAAGAAAGATTTTCAATGAGAAGTTGATGAATGTCCATATTACATTGGATCCCCGTTTTTAATTAAGTTCATCTAAATTTAATTTTGCAATTTTACTTCAGTAAACTCATCTAACTCCAGATGTTGAATGTGCTTTTTCTATCCCTTCTCTCACGTAATTTTACCTGTAAAAGATTTATGACTTAGAGAGGCATTTCTGAATAATTTTGAGTGTTTTCAGCAAATGTTTCATGGATGGCTAGTACACATGACCAATTAGCATCCAAAAATACCACTCCACACCCAGGCTTTTTTTCAATAGGTTGTTACTTTTATTAACTTGAACTTTAAACAAATCATCAGTTTTTAAAAAAGCATTATCAAAGCATTTGAAATTATAGAGGGGTATTGCGTTCTGTAGAGATCTTAAAAGTGAGAATTCTTTATAAGCTACAGGGTGCCATAAGAAAAAGTACAACTAAGAACAATTCACTTTGATTAAAGAAAACCCCAAACAGTTTGTGGGGTCTTGGACCCTTTCTTCATTACAATTGTACTGATGAGTTGTTTGGAGCTGACAGCAGGTAACTTCAACTTTGTAAACACGGTAAACCTACTGAAGTGCTTATTGGTCTTAAAGATTTCAAAATGCTTCTAATAATTTCTCTAACATGAGCAATGACATTGCAGATTGACTATCCCTGCATACTTTTCATATTCTGTCATGACTTCTGGATCAGTGTGAATGGCTCTTATTTAAGAATTACCCGGAATTCGCTCCTTAAATCTGGACATATTTAATAACTTTGTATGTGACACATATGAGGCATTGTATCATGAAGACTCTGGTTCTTATCAAAGAAACAGATACCCAAATTAAACTTTTCAATAGTATTAAGAAGAGAATAGTTCAATTGTAAACAAAAAAAATGGTTGTATTCTTTATTGTTTTTCTTCAAAATGAAATCACTTTCCTTGAGATTTTTTGCTGATATAAGCCTTTTGATATATTAATTTGAACATTTATCCATGCAGTAAATGAATCCAATTCTGTACATTTGTGTCAATTCAAGGCTCATAGGATGCAAAGTGCTGTGGGCATGAGTGGCAATCTGTTACTCCAGATTTGTGTGGAGGTTTCTTCAGAACAAGTAGAGTTACCAGTACCAAGCATCAGCAATGCTAATATGAATCAGCTTCTCTGTTTCCTCCTTTTATATTCCTCCAAGCCCCCATAATACAATTTGGCACTTACTAAAGATTTTGAAGAGGTGTTGTTATTCCTATAGTCCATGTGTTAGGAAAGGGAAGGAACAAGTGACCCAGCTGAGAGATGTCAGTGCAGGCTGTAGAGCAGTGTCTCTCACAACTTTCCAGAGGCAGTAGAGAAAGGCAGTTGGGGGAAGCATCCTCAGTCAGAGCAAGACCATAAGCCCTGGAAATTTGGCTCTTCTTTTGTGCTCAGATCATGTCTTTCCAATGAAAGATGACCTAGTGAAAATCTGACTTCTGTGAGAGTTAGACTTGGGCATCTTTCTCATAACACATTTTACTACCCTTATATTAATTCATCTCTATTTCCTAAAAAGACTTTTCTCCATTCCTCAATAGCAGGTGTGATTTTTTCCATAATTTTAATTTTCCCCAGAATTCTTAGTGATCCTGAGCTAAAGTAACTGCAGTGCATAATGCAAAGCAAGTATGCACTTCTCTCTTTTATCAAAGAGACTCAAGTAGCTTGTTTAATTTTCTAGCAAAAGAAAGAAACATAACAATCCTCCATTGGGTGAAATGCTTCTGAGCTTTAAAGGCTTCATGTGTGAGCCTGGATGGGACCCAAAGAAGGAACCACTTTGAAATTACAAAATGACACATTTTATGTTATTGCTAAATTGTCAAGATTTTCCATATATTTGCTGAGATTGTAACCATACAGGGTGTTTTCAAAGACACTAACTAGAGAAGGGTATGTTAAACCTCCATGGTCTTAAGAATTCCGAATGACTGCCTGCCAATACAGCTGAATCCTGCCGGGTAATGGGGGGAATGCCTACCATGTAAATATAAAGGGGGTTATTTAGGAGACCCAGTGAGCTGTGAATTATTGCCTAGGTTGTCACAAAAAAAAAAAAAAGGAAAATGAGTTGTGAAGAGGAAAGAACGTGTACTGAGTTCTGAATAGCTTCGTAAGACTTTTTCTGAGATAGATGGGGAAACTTATATACACTCTCTCCAAAAAGAGATATCTATTCTGCCAGATTGCAGATTCACCAGCCACCTAGATTACTGTGAAAATCCCATTAAAGAAACAAAACTGGGTTGGTTTTATGCCTGAAAAATGCAGGAGTCAGAAGAAAATAATAGTTGTTCAATAACTGAATTTAAGATCTGTATTGATCTGGTTTCTGGTGAAGTCAGTGGGAATGTTTCCACTGCATTTAATGGGACTTGGGCTGGACCCTTGGGGAGTTAAAGAGTTAAGAGCTGGATTGACAGGAGAGGTAGTAGAGGCCACCTTCCAAGCCTGGTTCTGTTGTGATCACTAGCACAAAACAATTGAAATTATAAATTTAGAAATACTTATAAAAAATTTGTCACTTAATGTGCTGAAGCTCATAATTAATATCCAAAATGGATAGTTTGAAAATCTATACTGTGTACTTGTATAAGATTACATATATGCAAACATTTTTTTTTTTTTTAAATGGGAGGAATTTCACCTGAATTGTGAAGCACATCTTTCTGTTCCCTTCAGGCACTTCATCCCAAATGATGCAAAAAATCCCCAGCATAGTAAGATCTAAACAGAATGTTGTTTCTATTATATGGAATTTGTACAGTCTCTATTTTTTGTTCCATTATGTTGTGACAGAAACTTGCTTGCTCTCAGCATTGTATCTCTTTAAATGGAGCCTGTGAGTTTGTAAGTGTGGTGACAAAAAGAGCATAGGAAATTAAAGAAACTTATGTCAGCTGTGTTAATTTTTTATAGCTAGTTCCTTTAAGCAGATCTGACTAGATGTCTTCATTTTCAAAATTGAAGCTTTTTTGTTGGTTTTTTTTTTAAATCCTGCTTTCAGTAGAATAAATAAAATTTTATACAAACAAAGACTTAATAAAAGGAGAAGACTAAAACCACAGGAGTGCTAGGACCATAGAAAAGAGTATTTTTCAGGGGGTTCTTTGTCAATAAAAAGAAGTTTGAGATTTTATTGCTGAAATTTAACAGATGAAATTACCAGAAAAATAAATGTTTTTATATCTATATCTGAAGGTGGAGTAGAATTCTTCAGATCTCTGAATAATTGTTGTTAAGGGCTTTCTCAGCTGAGTGGTTCTAAATTAAATTATTTGTTTTTCAATATGAATAAGATTTTCTTATCAGTCAGCTTACATGTAATCAACTTAAATGCAGTTTTAGAAAGAGATGAGCCATGTCACTGTAATTCTGAGGATGAGAAATGAATACCTGATGAACTTCATTCTTCCAGGATAAAAAATAATGCATTACTGTAACTTTTTTCCCTGGAATTCTGTTAAGTAGCAGTTATGGTGTCAGTTCTGTGCAGGGCTAAGAGTTGGACTCAGTGATCCTTGTGGATCCCTTCCAACTCAGCATATTCTATGATTATTGTTACAAAAAGAACATAATATAATAATATATAAGCATGTAATATATAAGCATACTTATTCCTTCTGTACTGTAATTCCATTAGTAGTGAAATATCCCCAAATATGTTGATGTTTTTGTCAATAGAACTGTTTAAGAATAGTGAAAATTAATTAAAGATGACAAATTAGGCCAGCCAAAAATGAATTTTGTGTTTTGAACAAAACCAATGGTATTCAGGCATGAAGTGTGCATGTATACTTTGAACCATTTCCTTATTTTTGTTGAGTTTCACTTGACAAAGGTGAATGTGAAACTGTAGTCTGAAAGTAAACCCAGGCCCCAGAGAGGAGGGAGCTGTGCTAGTAAGACAGAGTGAGGTAGTACAGGGAATTTGGCATTAAGCTGAGTTTAATTTCCTCCAAACAGACTGTGAGATGACAGCACAAAGTCCATGAGAGAACTCTTTGGGTGCCTTCCATGCAGTGTGGGTTGTCCTTTCCTGTTAAAAGAACTATAAAATACAGTGTTTGGAAAAGAGTATAATGTAAAGGCAGGTCAGTAAGAAATCTCACATGACACTGTGGTGCTTTGTGACTAAATGTTACATGAGCAGGTGGGATCTCCTCAAAAACAATTCCTTCTTTTTATCAAGCTCTGAGCTAAAAGTCCACTGAATCTCCATGTTATGGAGTGATGGGATGATATTGTATTCCACAAAAATGGAATCATTCTTCATTCATGACAATTAATAATACACAGTACAATAAACTCATTAACTAATTTCTTATTCTTTTTTTTTTCCTTACTAAATGTTCATAGTCAAAGTGAAAACAATACATAGTAATTTTAAAAAGCATAAACAAAAACAACCAAAGAAAGAAACAAAAAAAAAAAAACAAACACAAAAACCCTACTGGTCCTCCAATTGTATCTGTTACATGCTAGTGCAGCATTACTAATGAGAACATGTTTAGGTATAAATAAATCTTTTATCCTCATTATAGCTCCACTGTGTTCGTACAGTGAAGTCATCCACACAGAGCTGATTATGGGTTGAAAGCCTCAATAGCCTCTTTTATTTATAATAAATATTGCATCCTAATGTTAACAATGTCATTGTTCGATGTCTCAGTGGAGGATTATGACTTCATGTAATGTTAGCTTGATGTCTCTACTCTCTGTAATGGAGTCAATTTTCCTTACAAAGGAGATGAGAATCACTTATTCACAAATCTTGTAACAAATATTCTATGTGCATACTATGCTAACCCAATATTAAGGTGGCACAATGAAGCTCAAAGCCAGGAAACACAAAGTCATAGTTCAGTGCTTAATCTTAATTTACTCCTGTTGCATGCACTGAAATGCACTTTAAAGTCACAAATCTGTATTTCCCCCCCGTTTTCAGGTGTAGTTCCACAAACAGGTATATGGAATATTCCTAAAATGTGCACGTCTATAAGTAACATAATCAGGAAAATTATTTTGTGGCACACAGCTTGTGCAAGGAGAGGATAAGACATATTTATTAATGAGCAAAGAGTAAAGCAATCTTCTGTCACATACCAGAGACAAACGGCACGCTGGGGAATAGGGACCCATCTCAGGCAGCACTTATGCTTAACCTCAATTATGGCATCAACGGGACTTCAGTGTGGTCTTAAACACTGTGGAGGAAAAGGAACTAATGCATTGGCATTAGAACTCTTATTTATATAATAAAGCAAAATATAAAGTAAACTATAGCACAGTCATTTGTGATGCATGAATATAGATACTGTGTACTATTAACATAATACAATTGGATGCTTGGCTTCTGAAAGCCTTCAAAATAATTTATCTGAATGCTCATGAGGGAAGTTCAGGCTAAGATGAAAAGCATAAATCCACCTAACAGCTAACAAATAATTCACATTAATGGAGGACATGTGCAGAATACAGGAGTTTTTGCTAACTAAAGAGCAGAATATTACAGCTCTTGTGAAAATACCAGCTTGTGTTAGTGCAAATTTGCAAACTACACATAAAAAATTAAACAAGAATTAGCCTAAAACAGAACTCAAGTAGAAACTGAATCCTTTTTGGTGAAATAGGACACCTCTGGTAGGAAACAATTTCAGAACAAATGCTGCCATCCCAGGTTTTCACATCTGTACAAAAAATAGGTGTCACATTTTGTAGGCCAGTGAAGTACTGAAAATACACAGATACTTCTTACAGAGAAAACAGTGTGTGATATTTGAGAGACTTACTTCTCACTTAAACTAAACTCATGTTTTTATTTTCATTAGAATATCACTTCTAACTACAGTGTAATCCTGCCTGATTTGTCTGGAGATCCTGCAGTATTTTTATCTATGTTATAAATACGCTATTCAAGAACTATTATTTCAATTAGTAATTTTAGGAACAACTAGCTAGATTGTCTTTTTTTTCTGCCAGTATAAATTTGGAGGTATTCCACCCATGTCAGCAGTCAACCTCACATTTACACCAATGTATCTGTACAGGATTAAGCATTTGCCCTCTAGTCTATGTTAAAGTTTAACTGCATAGTCGTAATTTTATTTGGAATTTTCTTTTATTTTCCATATAATTACGTGCTAATTGGGAATAATTTTAGACTACAAAATTATGTGAATTGTGTTCAAATGAACAAAAGAGAGGATATGTACATGCCTCCCTCTGACTGGAAGAGATGATGAGCTTGGCGGCCTCCTGTGTGCACAAAGGAAATTGGTTAGGAATCACCTGGTATTTTTGCCTGCAGTCAGTGGAGTGACAAGAGCATAGGCTTGAAATGAGTGTGAAAGGAGGAGAGCAGTGAACAGATGTAGTTTCAGCTTGTTGACAAGGTAGCATTTCGGGGGTGGCGTGCGATGCTGTTGGTGCTCAGGTAGTGCAGATGTGTTTACCTGTGGAATTTGTTACCTCTGTGGTGTTAGCTCAGCTAAACCAGTTTGGACTGTGTTCAGTTAACTCCAAAAAGACAGACCTTTGCATCTGTGGAGGGCTCGCTGTAGGATTCATGGAGTCTTAGAAATTTCTATTTTTCTGTTTTGTTTGTAACTCCATTTTGTGTTACTTTACTTGGGTGGGGACTGTTATCCTGCTTACAGTCAGGCATGTTCTAAGTGTCTGCAGGATGAGAGCACTCTGGGCACTGCCCTGTGTCAGTGCAGGTGGGCTCAGACTTAACAGCGTTGAAGTTTTACTGTGATATAAATAACCAAGACAAATGTAAGGCTCTAAACATCAGCCATTTTCACTACATAAAAAAATTCTAAACAGGCTTCCCTTTGAATTTGAAAATACCTGCTGAAAACACATAACAGCCCAGCACAAAAGCTGCAGGTTTTGAGAATTAAAAGCAAGGAAAACGGGGGGGCTGCTGAGACCATATTTCCAGTTTATGGAGTGCATTTCTAGTTGGACTTCCACCTGTCATAGCAAACAAAGGCCAAAACCTCTCCCTCCTCAGTGAAGGTTCTGTAGGTTCTCTCTGCTCATCTTGGTGGATATGCAAGGAGGAGGCTTGATGAAAAGGCTTGGACTCTCACCCACTGCAGGAGCCCCTTGAGGATTGTCCCAGTCCCACCCTGTGGAGCTGAGGTGTGTGCAGCAGCCTGGCAGCAGGGTTGGGGCTGGGCTCAGGCCATTGAAAGCCAGGCATCAAAGGAGTCCTTGAAAACACATAATTAAGGACATGTTTAATTATATGTAAAAAAATTGTCTGAAAATTGATGTTCCAAAAATTAAAAATGAAAAACTAATTCAAAATTTTGAGCTGCTCTCACCATATTCATTAGAAAAATCCTCAAAAAACCCCTGTCTCTTCAATAAATAAGGCTCCACTTACGTAAATAAGGGAGCCATTTTTAGATTCCAGTTCAAAATGTAGGAGAAATTTGGCAAATCTAATGTTTTCAAATCAATTTGGTATGTGTTGTGAGAATAATGTCACTGGAAAGGTTGTTTTTTAATTTTTTTTCTTTAAAAATGTAAAGGAGAAGGAAGAAAGTTGGCTTTGATAAACAGAAAGGCAGTGCTATAAATAGCTAGAGCAGTGATAAGGCAAAGAGCTTCTAAATAAATGAGGCGTGAAAGTTTTTTTTCTTTTTAAACTCCAAATGAAAGTTGTGTATTCATCAGAACGGCTTTAAATTTTGTGAAACAGGACAACAATATATTTTACAGTTTTGAGCAAGGAAGCAGAGAGTCTTGTCATAATAGAATATGTGCTACATCCCTGCAAAGAAGACAGATAACAATATCTAAAGTGCTTTCACCTTGACCAAAGGAATTCTGAAAGATAGAAGCAATTTTGATTTTGCCACAATAGAAGAACATTGGAATCTGGAGTTTGATAAAACTGTTCTGTTGGCTGGGAAGTTTGCCTTTCAAGTGTGTTTGATGTGATATTCGGTTCATTTTGCCAAAATATTTTATGCCAAGTATTGCTATTAAATCTTTTATATTGCAGAGATTTTTGTCAACAGACACACAAGGATTGGGTTTTAAGTGGAGTTAATCATTGGACTTGGAGAAGAGAAACACTGGGGGAGTTCTTCACTTGTACAAACAAACCACCACGCAAGCTTCAGCCATTTCTATAATTATTACCCTCTTTTCAGAATAGTGTAGGTAAAATACAAAATCTGGCGCTCTCTCTCTGATCTCTATTCATGTTTAAGTCTTGTAAAACCTATTAGAAGAAATGGATAATTAAAACAGAAAAAGCCATGTATTTGCTGCAGCTGCTGGTGTATTAAATCTTTTGAAGTCTGTTTTAAGCAATTATATCTGAGCACTTCTTTTGGAAGCCTGAGAAATAACATAGAATTTTCTAAGATGTCGTTGTTTTCTGACTCTTTCAATTCTTTGTAAATACTATATATCATTATAATGAGAGATTAAATGTTAATCCATTTTGCCTTTAAAAAACAATTTTTAAAAGGAAAAAGGATCCCCACAGAATAAAGTAGAGCCCTGCCTTTTCCCCTGTACCCTCCAGCATCTCCAAAACAGTCATTTTTTTAACTGAAATTTTTAATTGATGTTTGTGGTTTCATTTTACTATTTGATTTATATTGTAAACTTGGGCATCTCTTAAATGCAAAGGTAAATATACATTGCAAAGGTGTGGTTCAGTGTTTTTGTTATTGCTGTGCACTCAGGTGCATGTAGTCACTGAGCATAGATTAGCCCCTTAATGGGAGCTGCTAATAGTTGTAGGCGCTTGGCAAGTGATCCCTTCCCATAGGAGAGAGGAGAAGTAAGGGCATACTTGTACATGGATAATAATGAGTAATGTTTAGCAGATATTACTGTGGTATTGCTGAAACTCTAACTTATAATTCTTAAAGCAAGATCTACACTCCGTCACCAAAAGCAGTGAGGTGTGGTAGTCAATTGTGGTTGGGATGTGGGAGAGAAAATCTGTGGCACAATCCAAGATAAGAAATACATTGTAGCCTGACAACAGGGCAGCTCTTGCTACCTAATGAAGCTATAGTTCCTAATGAGCTTGTCCTCCTGAACCATTGAGGATAATGGATCTATGCAATTCTGGAGTCCTTTTCCCATTTCACAGAACCCAGACCCAACTGGGAGGCTCTATGACATTTAAAGATGAGTGCCATTTTCCATTGCTGACGCTTCAGTTAAAATGATTTGTCCTTGTGTTTCTTATTTTCCATAGTAATCACTGCCATAACTCTGTGTCCAGTGGCATTTGACTGTGAAAGTGACACCCACACTAGGGAATATGTCTAGAAAAGGAGCAGACAATGTGACAAAAGTTGCTAAAGTAGCATCGTCTCTGATGGGTTTGTAGCACTTTATCCCAAACAGGGACAAAAACTTGCAACCAAGAAGTCAACATACTCAGGCCCTGCAGTTCACCAGGGTCTGCTGCAGACCATCCTGGTCAGGATTTGGAATAAGGTGTTAGGTAGTGGTTTTGTCTTCCCTGACACCTCTGTGATCAGGAGGACCATGGAGGGCTAAGTGCAAGGTGGAATCCTAGGTATTGTTTAGGAACTGGTGGCATGGTACAACAAGGCATGCTGGTGTTCATTGCCTTTCTTTGGGTATGCTAATGGCTCCTTTATAACACTGGTGTGGCAATGCAGCATAAAAATTTTAGTATAAATACCACAAGTAATCTTTCCAGATGATGAGAGTTTTATGGGATCTGCTCTTATCTGACCCACCAGCACCCAGAAATATTAGTTTTCCCTGCTACTGTTTCTGCTGCATCTGTAAACCAACATCTAAACCAGACAGACCCTGCACTAGTGAGCTTGATCTACAGCCATGGAGCAAAGTCAGGCAAAGAGTAATCCCAGTAAGATGTTTAAGAAATTCCTGTGCCACTTGCACAGCTCCCTGGAAATGACAGAAGAGATTTAACAGTGACTCTTCAAAAAAATAAAATTTCATTTTGTATTATTTTGAGGAAGGTAATGTGACTACCTTAGATTTTGGGAGTGTGTGTAAGAGTATAAATAACAGCTCTCTGAGCTGTTTTAAGCCTTTTTAAAGTTGTATTAATCACAGAGATTTCTGTTTAAAAAAAAAAAAAAATCCTTCCAGCAGAGAAACGTCTGTTTCAAGTACTTAAAAATAGATCCCTGCCCTGAAATTTCCAAATTAGAAATTTTATTTCTAGCATGCTTTTTTTTTTCCTTTTTCCTGAGGAAACTGTTTAATTAGACTCTCTGCTAACCTGTTTCTGGTGTAAGGACAGTGCATGGCTGTGGAAAGGTGGTTCTTCCAATGCAGTGGGTGATTCCAGGAGGTGGAGCTGAAGAGCAGCAGGATGAAGGGAAATACCCCGACTTGTCAGCCCACCCACAGACAGGAGCTGTGCCTTGTGCTAGCCCTGAGGCATTAGTTTAAATATAAAGAGTACTTCTTTTGAGGGAGCTACCCATGGACCCCGGCATCCTACACTCTTTGTGTGCACAGAATGACGGCTTGTGTGGCCTGTGTTAAGGAGTAGAACCAATGTATTTTTTAAATAAAGGGGAAACACAGTCCAGTTTATTACTCAGTCCAACCTGTTTTGGGGACAGTAAAAGGACAGAAATAAGGAAGAGGATGCTGAAAATATCTGATAATTTTTTACCCAGGGACACTTTTTTCCAGGAACAGGATGTGGTCTTCAACACTTACTTTAGCCCAGGTTCAGAGAATACAGGGGTACTGGGGCACATCTTCAGCTGCCACTGCTGTGGAAGGAGACATCTGTGAATGTAAATTCCTGGATTCAGGTCTTGAGAAGCCCAAACAATCCAGGAGTGACTGGGTCTTGCACCTTGTGGGTCCCCAGAAATCAAAGCTTCAGTCTATCACAAAGACTTGTTACTGTTCTTTCATTTTTGCCTGTGTCATAACATTCCCATGTCCAGCAGATATAATGCCATGCTGGGGGAGAGATAGGTAAGGAATACTTTTCTGAACAGAAATGGAAACAGCTGCTCTGTAATGGTTCTGAGTTACCTTGAAACATGAGCAGAGGAGATGCAATGTGTCCCTTGTCTATAAAGTCCTTCTGAGACCTTAATTTTGTACGCATCAAAAGGTTTTACTCTCCAAAATTACTCCTCAGTTAAAAAGAGGAAAGATGCCCTTTGCTACTTTTGCCTGGAGCCCAGTATCTTCTGACATTCCATAGCAGCTGTGGCAATGCTCTGCTTAATGCAAAGAACATCTGGGCTGCCTGCAATTCTGGGAGAGAAGTGTCAAAAGTGTCATAGACATCCTTGAGCAAAGAAGGATCTTCACTTTTATTACACAGAAGTGTCAAAACCAGCATTATTGAACATCAGGTTGCAATTTGGTACGCAGAATATAAGTCTGAATAGATGTGACAAAACCCCTTCTAGGAAATTGCTACTTAGTGTTATTTTTTCATAGTTTCAAATTAGCATTTAAAGGAAAAGCACAAATAGGGAGCCTTGAGGTAGCCCTGACAATGAAAGATCCTAGCATTCTTTTTTTGTGCTTGCTTCACAACCTTATTGCTGTCCGCTGAGTGACTGAGATTGATTAAATCATTGTCATCATCAGTGAAATGCATTGCATTGATCCAGCCTCACTCACAAAGCCAGCTGATGTGACGCAGCTAATTTGACATAATTGAAAGTTCCAGCTCCAGAAGGTCACTGAGCTGGACTCAGGACACTAGTTATCATTTTATCCTTGGAACAGGGTCAACTCTCCTGATCAAATACGATGGCTTTTTATCACACTATTAATTGCTTTTCCATGGTTTATATAGGACAAACCCAGGCTTTCATATTTTGCTTGAGTTTTTATGGTGGACAGGAGATAATTATTACCTCTTTATGCTAAGTAATTTTTTTAAGTCTGATTAGACCAAAATACGGGATTGAGCTCCTGTTTCTTACTCAACTACAATTCTACTAAGAAAGGCTTCAGATCAGGACAGCAGATTTCTTTCGATAGGGATGGCTATGTGATACACATCATGAAATATTTAATTTACAAAGGGAAATATGGCACTAGTTCAAAGTTTGTTGGAACAGCATTGAAGGCAATGTTCCTCTCTTCTGTTACCACATCCCTCTTTCCCACCTTCCTCTCTTTTTCCATTTTCTGCTTTTCTCTTCTGGAACTTGAGTGCTGCAGTTGAGATCTCGGGCTGAGCCAAGTTTGAGACTGTGGAGTTAAGTAAACTCAAAGGTCACACACAGTCACAGAACAGAGAAGTCGCAAAAAGACATGAAGACAGGCATCAAGGCTGGGTTGGCAGCATCCAAGTACTGTCAAGTGTTTCAGCTGAAACTCCTCTGAACAGGGTCCAAATTCCTGATGAAAGGTTGTGCCTTCAGAAAAATGGCCATCAGGCCATTTGCTTCTTGCTTTTAGATGGACACCAAAATCCCACACCACTTTCAAAGATGTGTGGTTTATGTAAGCAGTGCAGTATGAATATGCTTGTGTGAAAACTCCTTCTCATAAAGAGAAACAGTCAAACACTGAAGCGTTTGGGAAAAATTGGTTTTTTATACTGTACAGAATCCAGTGGGCAAAGCTAGGAATTTAAGTAGGTCTTACAAGCTCTGTAATTGCTTTGTTGGCCTATTGCTCAGAGTTAAATTAGCAGAATATCTTTTATTTCTTTCCCTGTGTTTGCTGTTAAAAAGTCAGCATATCCCAATAGCTCCTGTTGCTTCCCGTTCCAAATGCAGATCAAAATGCCAGCTTTCTAACGGTGAATGTCATATATAATTTATCATAGAAAAAAGTACTTGATAAAATCTCTGCAATAGTTTCTTCTTGCTTTGTTATTCACATAAGGGTTTTCTGTGTTTTGGGGGTTTGTTGGTTCTTTCGGTTTTTGATAGTGTTTGGGGCTTTTTTGGAAACATGCCTTCTATCATCTATAAAGCAGGCAAAAAAGGAAAGGCACCAAGATGCTAATGTACTGGTAAATAAGGGGAAGGACAGCTGTGGGACTCTTGTGGACAGTGGCTTGACACTTTTTGTAAGGAGTTAGTATTCCTTAATTTTGGAGTGGTTCAAAGGTGATTTGTGGGGAAGGGTTTCCACAAAGCAAGCAACATAAAATTGATATGAGTTTAGCAAGACAACATTTTTAATGATGACGAACAAAACAGTGAGTTAAAATAGTTGGCTTATAGAAAGACATATGAAAAGCAAACAAATTTTGCTATAAAAGTTTTTTTAAAAAATATGCATATTAACATATGCATAGATAGAAGGTAGATCTATAATACATAGCTCTTCAAATATAAAGGTCTAATATAGGTCAAAGGGAAATCACAAGCCATAATGTAATTGTTCTGTCTTTTGTAAGTCTTTCAAAAGTTTCATCCTAGCAGCTTTTAAACCATAACTTGCTATCGACAAATCCCACTGGGCTCCTATTTATAGTATCCTAATTTTCAAAGAAAGCAAATCAGGCAACTGTTTTTAACATGAATAATATTGCTCCCAGCACTCTGCCTCCAGCCCACACATTGTGTTTTTTGGCACGATCATGGCAATTAAAAAAAAATAAACAGCTCTTTTTAATATTTTTTATACATAAGCTATTACAGTCAACGCTGACACAGCTGGCAAAGAAACTCAGTGAAAGGTAAACATTCTGCTCAAAATGTAATCCAACATATTGTTGTGTTTAGTTGTTAAAATGTAATTTTCCTGCAAGAGTATTTAAAAAGTAAGTTTAATTTTTTGTATTTTTTACAGAATTTATAGTACATTGATTTCTGATTACAATAAAATGATAACCTTTTAAAGCAGTGACACCTGTGACACTGGATATTTTACTCTATGGCCTATTGAATTTTTAAAAATATTCTTAATAACAAACAGGAACAAAAATTAGGTATGATGCTTTATCCCTCAGCACAATGTAATAGTCTGAGCTTGTAAAATCAATTTCTTTTAATAGAATTCTGTCAAAAGCAGGAAGTTCAATAATAAATGTCTTCAACTATTTAAAGGGAAGAAAACTTCCAACAGAATTAAGATTAGTTTGTGACTTCCTTCAGCAACAAGAAAAGATCGTCTGGTTCCTTGACCTAATTACTGTGAGCACATATGAAGTCAGATATGGAATGATAAGTATTTCACTAGAGAAAACATACTAAGATATTTCCATTAGGTAAGGGACATAGGTAAACAATTATCTGTCACATATGTCCAGAAGGTCTCAAGATACTTTTATTTTTTAAAAAACATGACTTTGTGTGGTTGCCTATGATTAAGATGCTGTACTTCCAACATTTTATTCCCTGTTGGAGGTAAATGCAGAGGCAGCCAAGCAGAGCTGGGTCATGCAGGAGTCTGGTGCTCTCTCCAAGGCTGGGGAGCATTCTCAGCAAGAGCTGGGTGGTGCCTGTGTGTTGCACAGATACCTCTGCCCACAGTGTGCCCTGGTGTTCATGGCACAGCTCTCTGGGAGGTGTATGTAAGCAGACAAATGCAGAAAGCACCCAGTGTAACAGCTGAGGAAGGTTGTGGCCATATAGCTACATTCACTCCATGTTGCATGACAGATCAGCAGTTATTGAAAGTCCTGGTTGACATTTGCTCACCTGACATGTAAGAATAAGAGATGTGCTGGTTTGTGCTACCTGGATAATGGAAGTGTCCACCATAACTGGTGTCCGTGTCAGCTTGCCTTCAATTCTGTTTAAAAGGAATTTCTTTAAAGGTTCACCTTTTCCTTTTACTGATTACCAGTATATCCTTGGTATCAGGGTCTTTCAACTCCCAGTTGTTTTTCCTTTTCTTAGACTGAATTATAAAAAGAGCAGGTATACTGCAAAATAGGTGTCTGCCCTTCATAATCTATGAAATTGCCGTCTGGGTGCAAAGTTGGAGTATATGGATTTAATTTTAGAAGAGCAACTGAAAAGTCATTTTTAATGTGTACAACATGAGGTGATATGTTTAAAGTTTAGAGCAACCTTCAACAGAGAAGAAAATTATCTGGTGACTCCCATTGTTGATCTTGGAATGTGTTTCAGATATTAGGTGTGGACTTCACGTGGCCCTCAGGGTGGTTAATAAGAGCTAAAAGAGCATTTACTGCTGAAGTCAGTGGAGTGTGAATCCAGAGGCATTGTTGTCTTTGTCTTGTCACAAAAGAAGTTCAAAATAGTTATGCAGAAGAAGGAGTGCAACAGAAGCATTCTGAGGTCTGATTCTCCAGTCGCTCTGATCTGTTACACCTGCAAATTTGTGATCAGGACAATTGTGAGCTAAAGTTGTCCTCTCTGACTAGGACAAATATAATGCAAAAGATTTTGATTATGTAGTAATTTCTTTCCAGTGAAAATACAATTAAAAGGGCAAGAGGACTTTCAGGGAGCAAGTGCTAATACTGGAATTTTTGTCTAACTAGACTTTCAACGGCCTGTGCTCTCTCCCTTCATAGAGGTGATCATACGTGGCATTGTACCATAAAAAACCGCAAACAAGTGGAAGAATGATGTATTTGTTTCATGTGAACATTCAGGTGCCCTGATCTGATCCTCATATAAGAAAAAAGCAGAAGTTTTTCCACATCCAAGATATTTCTGTACAACCTAAACTATTAGATTATGAGTATTTGGGGGCATCCTGCATCAAATTTTCTATTGATTTCTTAATCTGAATAGATATGCCCCAGCCAACTGTCCCAATGGGCATCTTGGTGGGTTTGAGAAGAGCCGTACAGTCCTGACTTGGGCCGGGGTCTTGTTGTTCTTGCTGAGTTTCAGAGCAAGCTCCTTCCCAAATGCAAAACCCAAACATGATGAATAAATAAAGTGAACTATGTTGTATCAGTCTGTTGTGCTGCAGACCCTCCAGGACCTGAGCAAATGGAAGTTTCATGTTCCCCTGTGTGCTGTTGACAGTACATTTGGTTCTGGCTTTCAGAGCCATCGATACACATTTGTCTGCTCTCTGCTAGTGTTCTTAACAGGCCTGTACACAGGGAAAGGTCATCTGTGGTGGGTGTAGTCCTGATGGGCAGATCAGCAGCTGTACCTCCTCCCTGATACTTCCCGCTGAGCAACTGGAGCATCTTGTAGGGCTGCCCGTGATGGACAGCAGGCTGTGCTTTTCAAGTCTAGCCCAAAGTCAATGGGAAGGGAAGTCCTATGCAATGAAAAGAATTAAGTCTTTTGTAATATACATCAGTATGATGATTGTTGTTATTATTATTGTGGACTTGATAGTAGATCCATGTGAAATGAAGTTATAGATGTTAAACACAAAAATACCTGGGATAATTTTACGTCCCTTTGAAACAAAAGGGGTGGCAGAGAAGAGGGAAAATGCAAGAGATCGATGTTTGTTTAATAGAAAAGGACAGCATCTGTAGGGAGAAAATTTTAATTCTAAGGGGTTTTTTAAGACTATTGCAAAGAATAGAGAATAAAAATAGAGCTGCAAGAAGCAATAAAATCTACAAACATTAATTCATAGCCTGTTTTTTTGCAGTATATGACATTTTCTTTTCCACAAACCCACTAATAGGGTTCTAAATATGAGTGAGAATAGCACATGTTTTTTCCATCTCTGGGATCTATAGCTTCACCTCCAAACTTGAATAAAAACATTAGCCAAGAGGCAGATACTTATTTCTTTTGTTTATACTCGGCCTCAGGAATTTTTTAGCTGAAATCAATAATTAAAATGTTTATTAGCCATGGTAAGTGTTACAAATGCAACTTCATTAACGCAGATTATCTTGGATAACTGAGATATTTATGTTCAGATTTTTTAGCCAAGTAACTAAATTTGGGAGGAGAGACAATGTATAACTTCATATTCACTGAGGAGATTCAGTTTGTTATCTTTTCATTTTCTTTACATAGTAGAAAGCAGTAGTTGATTCTTAAAAAGAAACAGATTCACCTTATTTCAAGCATTAAGGGAAGCATGGGATTTAATGTAAAAGTTTTTAAAATATCACAGAAGAAATTATTATAGAAAGTAGAACTCCTGATGCAACTAGAATCTTGAATAGGCATCTCCAATTAATCAAAAATGCTTAAAATACCTACCTGAAGCTACACGTGTAGTTTTATGTATGCATATTGAGCAAGACAATTTGGGTGTATATTTGAAAAGAGAAAATAAGAGTTTTGAGTACATGTTTTGAATAGAAGAGGGATCATGTGCCCATACACAGTACTCTGCTGTAGAGGGGCAAAGGTTCGATAAACCCACGCTTCTGTTCCTACTCTTCTCATGGCACTCTGGGCAGGAACAGTTTGATTGATAAGGAATGAAAACATGGTTTGTGATTGTTTGGCTCTTGGGATTGTAACGCTGACTATAGTGAAGTAAGCCTAAAGCTTTTGGAACCAGGAACCCCTTGTTTTAAGTATCCACAGAAATATTAATCTGATGGGGTTTGGTTTTTTCAGTTTTTCCTTAAGAATTCCTTGATATAATTTAATTTGCCCTGATGAAACAAAAAGCAGTTTCCTCTTTTTGGTTTCTCTGAGTGTCTCTAGCTCTGAAGTGGAGCTAGCAAGGTGCTGGCACGGGAGTGCCACTCTCCAGCATCTTCTGCTGTCCTTTGCTTGCAGCAGCAGTCACTTAGTGAGAGTCAGTTAAGCTCTGCTGGGCTCTTCCTCCCAGCCACAGAACCCAATCCACAAAGCAAAATAGTTCAAAATGGTGTGTTGCCCCCTTTTTCTTCTCCTTATACCAGTGGTACTAGTTTGGAGGACTTCCTCCTCACAGTCATCTCTTTTTTTCACTCCATAGCTTTTCAACTAAAATGGTGTAGATTAATGAACATGTGAAATGCTCTTCTCTGAATATCTCCTTGAAGAAACATCTGCTGTGATACCATGAGAAGTCAGTTACACACTGGGGCAGCAGGGGTTCTGTGATAGCCAAAATCAAAGGTGGAGATTTTTGTTAAAACCTTTCAGATTATTTTGGAATCATTAAACTGTGAAATAGCTATTTTGTTAGCTTACAAGTTTTTCTGTATATAACATTTATTCCTCTCCATCATTCCTTGTGTTTGCTCCTTTGTTGCATCTTGCTTCAGATGAAAGTGCAGACTCCGAATAAGCCTCAAATCTTCTTGCTCACTGACCTAGCACAGTGAAGTCAATGCAACATCCACATCACTGCAAATAGTAATCAGCCCACTCAAAGAAGGCATAGATAAGCAATACCCTTCTCAGTACGAACAGTCACCAGGCACAGGTATGGTTCATACTGTCATCCAGCATATATCTTAGGAATCATATTCTGTGGACTGTACTTCAGTATGCATTTTTTAGAGTAAAGCTATTACCCTGTAAGCCAAATTAATGTGTCCGCATTTTAAAAGAAAACTTACTTATTTGGATTTCAATGCTCTGTTTTGTGTTTCCAAGAGTGGAGAAAATTGAGTTTAATAGGAGACCCATTATATCTGGTATAATAAACACTAGCAACAAATTTCTAAAGGCTGTCCAGAAGTTGCAGCTCTGTACCCTCCATTTTGTTCTCATTTGTGGCACTGACAGTACAAACAAAGTCCTTACAACTCCATGAGCAGGCTTCCTCTGAGCTGTGATCAGAGTTGGGTCCTTTGTTTGTATTGATAGTAATCTGCCAAAATTTCTGACTGACAAGGGGCTCCTCCAAGTTTTGTGAAGGACTGGAGGACTGGAAATCCACTGTACTGCTGCAGTTCAATAGACTCTGTAGAACACAGTTCTGGAAGAACAAGTTTATGATTTTTGTGTGTTTTTCATTTAATCGCTAAAACATTTATACACAGTGAAAAAATATTCATACTGCACGGAAGCAATGAGATGAGTATCATTTAAAATACCCTTTCGCTTTCATCTGGTCTGTAAAGAACAGGGCTAGTGTAGCAAAGGGCAGTGCAAGCCTGGTAGACTCAGCTGTATTTTCAGAATACTGGATACATTGTATGCAGCCTGGCATACAAGCAAGAACAAACAAACAGAAAAAAGCAGACACTCTAACTATAATTAATAATTCTCAGCTAAAGGGGAAAAGCATGTTTACAAGATAGGAAGGGTACTGAGCTTGTGTTCTGCCAGATGGAAAGAAGATGGGTTTTGAATCCGCCATGGCTTTCCACTCTTGGCTTGGAAAGTGCAATGCTGTGTGTGAAACAGCTAGTTTGCCTGTGCCTTCCCATGCCAGAGTCTCTTTTGACCCTGCTCAAAAAGGAAATAATTTATTTAAATGAGAATAAGCATACAGGACCTCCATAATATGATCAAACCTTCCCCTCCCCCTCCCCCCATGTGTTAGCCTAAGTATATAATAAATATCACAGCAACTCATTAGGATAAGAAAGGGGTTTGGGTGGTTTTTGTCTAGCTCAGTACAAACTCTGGATGAGGGAAGATGATACCTTGACATGGGTGCCTAGTTTTTAGATACTGTGGTAGGAATTAGCTCCTTCCAGCCTAATTTTGTCTAGATTAGTCCACAGGGACCTCTGTGCCCATAGAGCTGGACTGCTGGACTCACCCAGCAAAACTCACTAAAGGGAAAATACTCCACAGAGGGCACTGGTCAGGGCTGGGACTTTTCAGTACTACAGTAATACAAGTAATCCATTATATTAGGAGGCTTTGAAAGAGAAATGTTTGACTGTATGGAGCAAGTAATGGTGTTTGATGTACCTCCAAGGTGGCAGTCAGTGGGTGAGCCTTGCAAAACTCAGCTGCTTCTCTCAGCAAGTTTCTGCCTTGTAAACAGTGCCTTTGTTTTCTGTCTATGTGGGCTCTGATGCCTTAGATTTCCCTTTGATGTATGAATGAATCCAGTGCTTCACAACAAAACTCAAACTAGACCTGGAAAAGCACAGAGGGAGAGAAGAAAGAAGGGAAAAGAAGAAGGTAGTTTTAAGTATCCACATTACTAAAGCGGGTGAAATGATCTGTGTACAGACAGGATGATTGTGTATTTGCTGTTTGTGGCCATTTGGGGCAGTTGAGGTTTGTGGATGTACTTGAGGTTGCATGAGTGTTTTTTTGTTTGCTAGCACCTGTATATGAGCAGTGGCAGCATAAAATAATAAAAATTATGACCAGTGACTCACTAAGCAGTAATGGTCTGGTTTGTATTGACCATCTGAAGCGTGGAGTTGTGCAGACAGTGCATGAATGACAACAGTGACCTATCTTTGAGGAGTCCAGAGGCAGAATTTGTTTACACAAAGCTTCTGTCAAATCACTCACTGCAGTGACTAATTCACATGAAAACAGTAACCTGGTCTTGGACAAAGTGCAAGCAGATAAATGGGCCAAAAGCCAGGCTACTGTGGCTTGTGTATGGGGAGAACAACCTGTCCTCTCCTGATTGGGAAGAAGGATGCTTCTTTCTTTGCCCCTGTCCGTCCCATGGCTCTTGGTTTCTAAGGATCCTTTAACTGATTGGTTAGCCCCTACGGAAAAGGGGGAAAGGGGATATGCCCTGTCTTGCTATTGCATGTCTGTGTGAGGGAGATGAGGCTCTTCCCTGGGTTCAGAGTCTGGCAAGGCCACACAGAACAGCATGCAGGACAAGCTGACCTTCTCCTTTATGTCTGAGCTGTGAAACAGAGCCCAGCTATACTGGCCCTCAGTTTGTCTAATAAAGTTGTGTACTATAAATGGATCAGCCAGTTGTGACTGGAACCACAGTCCTCAGAGAACCTTTCAACAAATCTGGTTTGAGTTTCAAGTTGCAGTGAAATATGAAACGAGGTGGGTTTCATATGGTTTCAGGTTTTGTTGAAAACCTTTCAACCAGCTCTAGTCAGTAGCTGTTGCTTTTTCAGTTCCCTCCTTCTAACGTGTCTCTGGTATTTCTAGTTGAATGCGCCTCAGATTAAGTTCAGTTAGGAGAAGGGGTGGAAATAGAGCCCCTAAATTTGACTCAGCTCAGGGGGAACTGAGAAAGAGTGAGAAGGATGCCCTTTCCTATTAAATTCCTCTTTTGGTCCCCCTTCTTGTGGAACCTTACCAAAACTTCATTTTTGTATGGAGATTTTTGGACTGCTTAGCTAGCTGTGATAATAGCACTATAGATCACCTCCTAACTGGCTGGGGCAAGTGGAAAAGGAGCCCTGCAGACTCTGCTTGGCAAGTGGACAGGAGACCTGGAGAAGCAGTCAGATTCCCAGCTGGCTCATGGCGCTCACAGCCGGGAAAGCAGTCTGCGTGCTGCCTGCCGCGGAGCCGGGGGGCGCGGAGGTGCTCCACTTCCCAGCTGGCAAGGGAGCGCGGGGCCTGGAGAAGTGGGCTGCTTTCCGTTTGGCTTCACAGGTTGAGCGAGAGGCCAAGAAATGAGGTTCAGTTCCCATTAGCCTGTCTGGTTCTTGATTTGCTTCCTTTAGAAAAAAGAGGCAGAGAATACTGATGATGTTTTGCCAGGCACAGGATTGAAGCTGAGTGGCATGGAAGAATAGAGACTTAAATAAGCACAGCTCCCTGTCTCCACTTGCTTTTGTCAGTTCATGTAACAACCTTGCTGCCAGCAACCTTCCTTGCAAAACGGAGAGAAAACCCGGGGTCACGGGGAGGTGATTGTGCAGTTCTGCGTTTGGTACTTAAGGTTGTTTTAAATTATTGCAGAACCATTTATATTGGTAGAAACTCATTGTTAGCCTAAGCCGGGTATTGATGGTTTAAATATTTAGGAAAAGATTAGTATTTAGTGATTCCTTCCCAGGTATATTGGAAAATATATTTAATAGTTCATCTGTTAAAAGGTTATTTAAATACATCATTGGTATTTTATGTGCAATTTAAGTTTCATCTCCTCTGAAAGCATATTTTTAGTATATTAATTCTGTTTAATATGCAATCATTATGAGAAGGACAACAGTAGATCTTCTGTTAATATGTGGCTAGCACCATTGTAGAAACTGATTTTTAATTTTTTTCCCCTCGTTGCCTTTACTTATTCCTTTGGAATTTGTGGTCTGTTTTTAAAAATCATTCCTGATTTCAGTGCCAGTCTTCACTAGAGTTTGTAATAACACACTGTAATTTAGGCAGCTCTGTGAGGTCCCATGTGTAAAGTTATCAATGTAGCGCTTGCATGATCAGAATCCAAGACAGCCCCATTTTCACTGAGTGCAAGAAATTAACATTTTAAAATTGCTTCAGATCCACAATTCAGTAAAAGCCAGTGGAACCTGGACTTCAGGGCTCCCTGCACTGCAGGGTAGCACATCTGTTACCTCACTTGTAGCATGGTGCTAATAGCCAGGGCTCTGGCAGCACATACTTAGCTGAGAAGCACCCAAAGCCTTTGGAAGGTACGAGCAGCCTGGGCTGAAGTTTGTGCTGGTGCAGCTTCTCTCATCCAGTGCATTCACAGGTGCAGCTTTGCATACACGTCTGGTCCCAGTGCAGAGACAGCATGAGTTGCCTTAGAGTGTTATCTATATGTATTTTTGCAGATAACATCCATACAGGTACCTAGCCAGTGCTCCTTTTTTATTTGAATGCCCTCTACAGTCAGTATACTTTGAAACTAGTCTCCCAGCCTCATTACATCACAGCCAAATTTGGGGCCATGAACCAACTCACAAATGTAATTACTTAGTAGGGCACTCTTAATCTATCAGCACATCTTGGAAACTGTGTGTAACTAAGGATGTCCCCAGGGTGCAACACAGGATTTCATGACAATGGAATCCAAGCTGCTTCAGGTACTAGGGCACACAAATAACTTTACACATGGGACTTCACAGTTCAGCTACTGCAAACAGTATGGCCAGCTTTCTCTGGCAGTCCCTCTGAACTCATTATTTCATGTTATTACTGATCTGTGAGTCCTGAGTGAGATACTGGGCCCTCATCTTGGGAGATAAGTCACTGTTGAGAAGCTGTGAATCTGTTCATCAAACCCCAGTGCCTAGAAGCAGTTTATCAAGGAAAGCTGCTCAACCAGGTAGCATCTTCTGACCATAGAGGGGTATTGCAAAGTGCCTCCAAACATAGTCCTGCACATAGCTAAGCAATAAAAACAGAAAGGCAATGTATTCATGACTAAGTTACGTGTAGAAGGACCAGTAATGAGGGGAAACTGCAGTCCAAAACAGGCACTCTCAAGCCTTCACTGACCCTCATCAAGGTGTTTCTATTGAAACTCACAACATCCATGAGGTACACAAGCAACCTGCCCTTTGAAAGCACTTGAAAACCTTTTTTCAGGACTCCAGCTCCAATGACAATAGAGGAGAGAAGAATGCATTACCCTGTGTTCACTCCACTGGGAACTGGTGACCTTGCAACACAAACACAACTCAAGGGATCCCAGGGGAATTTATTCAGCAGGTTCACACCTTGCACCCCAAGCTGGACTCCCCCATTTCCTTGGGGACCATGGGTTTGTAAAGCTCAGCACTTTCCCAGTGCAGAGCTCACTCACATAAGAAAACATATATTTGGCCTGCTTCTACCATCACAAAATTCCACTTTTTCCATAATCAGTTTTAATCATAGACTTATAAGTTGTTTCATTTTACTTTTTTTTAATAACAGTTGATTGCCACATTATATAGGCAATAACCTATAAACTGGAATTGCTTTACACTCATAAAGGCTTAAAATAGCAAGTCTAATTTGTTTATTAAAAAGTGATAAAAAAAAGACAATGCCCCATGCTGAGATTTTGTAAACCACCTTTCATTCTGTAGTACATCTTTATAGCTATGTTATAAACCCCTTGTAAATGGCTTTTGTAGTAAAAGTGCTGACACAACCTTAACTATAGAATCTTGAACAGCAGCAGTGCAATAAAAGATCAAACTGTAAAGCTAGAATGTAAAAAAAGAATCATGATATGCAAAATAAAAAAAAAAAATTGCAGGAGTAGTGGATCCTGATACAGACATACTAAATATGGACAAAAGAAATAATCTGAGAAAGTTTTAAACCAGCCTTGAAACATTTATGATTTGACTTTTGGGCTGTTGGTGTGCATTGGTTGGGTCCAGAGAACTACTAAAGCTCAGTTCACTCTGGTGGGTTTCTGTTGCCCCATTCTGGCATGAACAACAGTCAGTTTGCACTGTCCTGCACTAAGGAATCAGTAAACTGGTGACCTGGGAGAAATGTGTTTCTCTGAGGGGTCTTTAGTGAGGCAAATCAGGTGTAAGATGTTCCTGCAGCAACACAAGCTAGTTGCTGTCCATCCATGTTCTTGACAGCAGCTAAAACAGCATCCAAGTCAATAGCAGTTGTTTGTGTTATAAGAGAATCCTTCTAGGGTACCATGTGCCAAAAAATTTTTTACTATTGCTTCTTGTTTGTCATATTAAAGGTCTGTGAATTAGTGGGATTCATGAGGAAAATTACGAGTTCAACCAAAGAAAGGTACATAGCAAATGTTTATTGTAATGGAAATGGCTGGGGGGCGCTTTTGGAAGCATCCTATGTCAGGTTGCTTTGTTGTTGTTCAGCTTGGATATACCTGTAACATAGTTTACCTCATGCAACTGAAAATCAATTTGTTCTCTCAATTCTAAGCTACCTCTCAAATTAAGCCCTATAAAACATTTCAAATAGAACAAAGAAAGCTGGCTGAAATAATATTTCATCTTCTGAAATAAGGGTTTGTCAAAGCCAGTCACATTACATGTGGCCAAGGAGAACACTGCTCATTTGAAAGGCTATTGAGAATCTGAGAGCTCATAAGTTCAAGTCCATCTGCTGCAGACTTCATGCACTACTAGCTATTACAGTAGCTTGACAATAATCTCAGCATCATCTTTTATTCCAGTCACAAAGGGCTGTCAAAAACCAAATAGTAAGAATTACTATAAACAGCAATGATTCAGTCTCAATGGCAATGGCTCTCTATATCCTAGCAATGTAATCTGCTGCTCTACCCTTAAATTGGATATAGCATATGAAGTCCGTCAGCCATGCAGAAAGTGAAAATGTATATTGTCAAGGCCTTTTCTGTCTGCAAAACTGCTGATGAAGAGTCACAAAAGGAGTTTTAAATGCCCTAGAAGAAATTCCAAGTAACATTAAAGTCACAAATAGCAAATTTGACAACTCCCTCTAGACTAAGAAACTGCCTTCAAAAGTTTTATATTAGCTTCATGCATCATTGTTATAATTTATTAATGTACAGTTTTTAGTTTTTCAGACTGCATGGCTGGGGAATGGTAACTGTAACTTCTTTTTCATGATAAACAGCTGTTGAAAGATTTGCCAATATTCCCTCCTCTTATAATTCAAAAATGCATGCATTGCTTTTCATATTTCTGTTTCCCCAAAAGCATAATAAGATACTATATTTATGATTTAATCGATGAAACCTGTTCTCTGTGGATATTACTACATTGTTTAGTTTGCTAATGTGCATATTTGCACCTAATCTATTAAAAATCAGATATCATGGCTGCATTAGAGCATACACTGCGTGAAAGCCGTCTTTAACACTGGCTTTTTCAGTCTTCAGTAATTCCCTAGCAATTCCTATTCATCTTTGATTACAATCTCAGGAGCTTGGAAGAAAGAAACAAAATTGATAGGCAGTAAAAATACAGAATTTTGAAAAGGTCACCTGCTAGCAGGATTAAAACTTTGAATCCACCTGCTCATTATAAAGAATGTACCAAACATGAAATGGCATAACTTGAATCTGTTCTTCCAGCAGCGATTGGTTTATATGACTACCAAATGCCATACACTATTCTAATGGCAGTCTGTGTGCAGAGACATTTCTGCCCTGGCTGTGTATTGTATATACCAACAGCTGATGCCTGTGCTGTTCTAAGGAAGGACATTTTAGATTGTCCAGCCTGTGTAGTTGCTGAAATTTGCACTGCAGGTCTGTTCCTCCCCCCTGCAAGTGTCTGTCTTGCTGTTTTGCATCTGAGTTTCTCTGTGACCCGTATGGCACTGTCTGCACTGCCTGTAGATGTATAGTGTGTGCTCGATCTTTTGTTCATCTCTGTGTAGCAAGACAACCAAAAGACCATGGCATTGTTTCTGTGAAATATGTTTGAATTATAGGGCCTTTAATTTAACCATACAACAAAGCTCAGCTCTGGAGATCCTTGCCACGTTTCTTCAGAAGGAAAGTGGTGTTCAGTTAGAGGCCTGACTAAAGTACTTTAGATGTTCATTAAATAAAATCATCTTCTTAATATATATTATAGTCAAATTGTTCATTTAATCCTAAACAACTCTCAGGGTAGATTCAGGTAAATGGCAAGAGGAAAATCTACAGTTTTCTATTAAATTCCACCCAAAATATCGCAAAGGTGAGATAGTGCATGTGTCAGGCTATTCCCACTAAACTCAAAGACAACTTCTTGATTTTATTTCATCTTTGGTGTACCAGTTATTATGAACAATCTGGGTTTTGTAATAGTAATTTGAAATCCTTATCTCTGTTCCTGAAATAGAGTACTGTAACTGGCAATAGTTGATCCATGGTACAGTGTGATTTAGTTACTGATACAGAAATGTAACACTTTTCTGCTTCCTTGCATCACTGCACATAACACTTGCTGCTTCCTCTTGTGTCTCCCTCAAGAATGGATTCCTGTTATATTCTTGCAACCCCTTACTTGTGTAGGGAAATTCAGGAGACAGCCCTGAGGATTCTGTATTACAAACCCTGTTGTTTGTATACAAGCTCACACTGCCCTTAAAGATGGAGTGAAATTTATCTGTATCAGATAAGTGCTAGAGCAAAGGGCTTCAAAAGATATTTGAAGGAGAAATGGAGTCACTGCATAAGGAAATAAGTAGTGTAAATATCTGTAAAATATGAAGAGTGACAAATATTTTTCATTACTTGTGATCTTGTTTTTAAATAGCTTTCCTTTCATGATATTGTTACAAAAAATGAAAGGTGGAACAACCCCCAGTTTTGGGGCTTTGGCACTGTCATTGTTCTGCAAAAGCAGTTAACTAATATTCCCATCCCCAGTCTGTTCCAGCACATATCATTACACTGATAGTGGAGAACAAAGAGAGAATAATTTTGGCTTCTTTTCTGCTATAAATGAAACAATTCTAAATGTTTCAAAATATTTGCCCAGTACCTTAGATCAGCACAGTAACTACAGCTATCTTAAAAATTAGCCAGGGACAGATAAACTAATGACACAAGGAAATGTTTGCTGTGTAGGCATTTAGGCAATGGTACAAGTAAGTTATGATAAAATAAATTAATATTATATTTTGTGTTCATGGCACTGGCCTCAGGAATTGCTGTGTACCCTGCAACTCCCATCCTCTACCCGCTCACCTGAGTGCGTCAGGCTCTACTCGTTTGGAGTATACAGTCAACACATGCTGGAATTTCTAGTCAGAGTTCCTGTTCTATTTGCACTAGCCCAATTTTGAGGTAATCCCATTGATTTCACTGGACCAACAGTGACTTAAAGTGATTGAATCTTCCAGAATGGTATCTTCAGATCAGGGCTTGGCAAGATGGTAAAAAAAATCCTTCAGATCTATACAGCTGTTGCATCTGTTAACAGTGTCTGGGACCCAGCAAGTTTAGATTTTACTGACAGTTTAAAGTGAGTAAGGGGGAAAGATACCACTTCAATTTTATCATGACTTCTTAGAGACTGTGCCTTGAATGGTGACTACCCAAATCTGACCATAGGGTGGAGATCATAAAGGGTTTTAATCATGTCTCTGTAAAGCATGCTAGGCAGAAATGGGTTTCTCCTGACACTCCAGCTATGTAAAAAATGAGTGGGTTTTGTTTCCTTGAGGATATGGGTAGATCACAGAGAAGCCAGCAGAGATGCACAACTGAATTAGGACAGTTTGGAGTTTTGTTTTCCACATGTTCTGTCTGTTTATTGTCTTGGACCTCATCATTTCCTTTCTTTCTAGCATATGTCACTACTTTAGAGAGGAAGGAAGTACAATCTGCTTTGATATGAGCTCCATTCTGTCTTTATTTTAGAAATTGCTACATAACCAGTGGATACAAAAGAAATGAAGGCCATAATCTGTTCATAATTGCAAGTTAGGTAAAGTGACTGAAATTGTTCGTATGAAAGAAGGTGGCTTTGTCTTTCTAATGAAGTAGTAAAAAATAACAGGAAGTGATGAGATTTAAATATTTAGATGCCTAACTAGAATTTTTACCTGTAGGAGTCAAAAATAAATAAAAAAAAAGCATCAGATGTACTTTAGTGAAAATAGGATGAGAATCTGAGCTCAATTTACATGAATTCTGTGATCCGTAAAGTAATTATTCCTTTACTGTGGAAGGAGCACCTGACCCGGCCTCCTTATTTCATCTCCCACCACCTTCCACCCACATCCCAAGGCAGACAATGCATAGCTCACACCTCCACATAACTGGAGATGTCAGAAATACCCTTAGTGCATTCCTGAAACCATTTTGTAAGGATCTGTCACTCTTTAGTACATGTATCCTTCTCTTAGTGTCACAGAACAAATAATTAAGGGCACTAATTGGTATTGTGACAGTGCTTTTATTTAAGTATTTCACAAAATAATAAATAGTGCTTTAAAGTTCTCCTTTGGTTTGCTCCAGGTTCGTCTTTGCCTTCTCATTAAAGTTACTTTTGCTGCTTTTCATTAACTTTCTCCTCATGCACAGTCCTCTCTTCTTTCTCACTGTTATTCCTATACCTTGTCACATTCGCTGTGGTGGTTCCTCTCCTCTCTAAGCTCTGCCTGTGCTCTGCCTCAGGTGCTCAGAGCTGCAGAATTCTGGCGCTGTGAGTGTGCAGATTTGCAGTGAGCTCCTTGGGAAGGCCGGGATGAACTGTACGATGTCACAGGCAGATCTGGGCACCTTTTGATCCAAGGTTATCTGGGTGCCCAGCCTCACAGAGCATTCGGAAGCAGATTAAAGATTTACATAAAATGTGCAAGCACTCTCAAAATAATGATAGTTCTAGGGAAGATGAGTTTTCTCAGAGAATTCCTTCTTCATTCAGCTTCTCAGTGCTGCCTGATTGAAGTCTAGCCACCCATATGGTATGAAGATGTCTGGCTGGGCATAGTTGCACACAGCTGGAGATTGGTTCCTTTTTTCTCACCTACTTTCTGTGAGTTTCATGCTGATACTGAATAACCTGGGGAGAATCCTGGACCAGGTGAGGGCTTTGAAGGTCAAGAAACAGATGCTCAGCAAGAACCCTCATTAAATACAAACAGAGCAAAACTTTTCAATGAATTAAATTAAAAGCCCATATAAACATGAGGGACTAATTAATGGTGCAAGAAACACAATAACTGCCTCTTTGCACATGTGACACACAGTACAGCCCCACAGTTCCCAGAACTAAAGCCAAGATCCTGTTCAGTGAATCCAGTGTTCAGACAGAAACCCTAGAGTAGCCCCTGCTCTCAGCTTTCCACAGTAAGAATTTTATTTCTTTGGAGTGGGCAGCTGAACCTATGTTCATATTTAGGCCCTTTTTAAAGCTTTATATCAAGACTACAGGCAAGATAGAGACTGACCATGCAACTGGGAGGAGGTTTGGAGAGTGACTCACTATTTTATTTCTAATTTGGTAGTGTATCATTTTTCCCCCCACCTGCACTAGGGTGCCACTGCAAGCAGCTGAAATGACTGCCTGAATAAGCACGATAATGTCAGATTTCCTGAGCTAATTCATTGAAATCTGCAGTGCAGCCCTGATTCTGGAGCACAAATCATGCGAGAGAAAATAGGATCTCTTTCTTAACTAAATGATTTTTAAGAACCGTTGTCCAGAAAAGAGTATCACCCAATTACCCAGCCATAGGCCTGTCTTTGGTTACATCTCATGGTCTCCCCACCACGGAGGGAAAGAGCTGTGAGCCAGCAAGTGTGGTTTCAAAAGCTGTGTGATTTTAGAGCACTTTGTTCCCTTCCTGTGGTTTCATTCTAGGTGAGCGCACATGAGCAATTGCAATTCTTTCTGCAGATAGTTGGCATTAACGGTATTCTTAGTTGTAATTATGAACCAGCACTTTGACTGCTCGTACAATGGCTGTGGGTACAGTAGTGTCAAGAATCCCCTAATCTGGCTGTAAAGCAATTCTTTCAAGCCAGGCTTTTGTGATCGCTGTGCCTGTACATCGTTTTCCCATCTCCTACCCTGTGGAAGAAAAGTGAAAACTATTTGTTCATCTTAAATGAATGTAGTTCTCATGTTGGTTTAAAGTATACGTTACTCTGACTGTAACTGCTTTACTACGTTTCAAATGCCTATTTTGGTAGGTATGAATCACTGAAAGTACTGACAACTGGTTAGAATTGGGCCTATAAACAATGCTTTGGTTTTACCAGGCCTTTGGAGGAGAAGATACAAATAGTACAAAGTAAAAACCCCTTATACGTCTTTCTTGTCTTACCCTGAATAATGCCCAAACTAATATCCCCTCTTATTATTTCCAGTTGTTTTACACAAAGGCTGTTATATTTAAGGCCAGAATATGTGCAGCATATGTTAAGCTATTTATAGATTTACAATTACCTCATCAGACAGAATCAGGCAGATGGTAAACATTACTACTAGGCATAAGTACATTTAGAATCAGACATTTAAATAAATTCAGATCTGTCTCAAGCTTATTTAAAGGGTTTTATCTCTTAAGCCATTTGAGGTGTCTGGTTTTGCTGAGTATATTTGTATCGCATTCAGATATCAGGCTGTATGACCAACAGTCTATAGATAGCTGTAGAAATCAGATTACATTAATTCTTGGTTTTTGAACCTGACACAGGCAATTGAACTAGTAAGCCAAATTATTTTAAAATAAAGAGAATAAAACTTTTAGATTGAAAATGACAATGGCTGACTTCTTTTATGGTGTTGAAAGAATATACACGCTTCAGGGAACATCAATTGGTCTCTCTCTAAAGCTGAAAGACGGCATATAGAGATTAAAAAACTGACAAAGATACATGCCAGAAGGCTAAATTATAATCTTTCAACTTCAAAACCCCAGGCTATGCTTGCTTTTCACATGAATCTTGCAGAAGAACAAAAATAAGAGTTCAAACTAGATCTGAGAATTGAGTGAGCACTTTAGTTGAATGTGATTAAAGTTCCCCCAGATTGCTTAAAAACATCTTTGTGTTCTTCAAAATTGTTATTTTTTTAAATATATTTACAGTTAAACGACATTGACAAATGAAACCAGAAAAAGTCGGAAAAGCAGACTTTGTTATTTGAATTGAGCTACCTGGGTTTGGGGATTCTTTTTTTATCTGTCAGGACTCATTTTCTGTGTTTCTTCAAAACTCCTCATCTGATGCAGTGTGATGCAAATCTGTTAACCTGTTTTTTCTTTAGATGGCAGGCAAAGAATGCAATGATCCAAATTCTACCCTTTATTACTACAGTGCTAATCCAGAGCAATGCAGTGGAAGTCAAAGCAATTCCTTCAGAACAGCTGCATTGTAGCTCAAAACAGAATTTGGCCTGAGGTCTCTTCAAGACACAGTCTGGGCCAGGGGCCCAAAAATGCAAACCAGAGGAAATATGAAATATGAAATTATGTATATAGCAATCTGCTCTCTTAAGGTAGATAGCATCCCCCCCAAATGCTGGCTGCAGGAGGGAGAGGGGTGACTTACACGGCAGTGCTGCAGTAACATCCTGGTCTGTTCAGCTGCTCCTGCTGCACCCTGAGGACAGTCCCTGGCCAGTGGGAGCTGGCTGCTGCCCTTGGGCTCGCTGTCACAGGCTGCAGGGAGGGAGCCTTTCACAAGCTCACAGCTCCTTGCCAAAGGTGGCCATACCAGTCCCAGCCCTGGCCAGACTCAGTGAGCCACTGACAGACACTGGCATTTTTCCACACCATGGGTTGGGTTAATCTCCCAAGTGCCCTGAAGCCCTGGCCCGGTACTGCACCGAGGAGCAGAGCAGTGCCCTGTCAGCTGGCAGCCCAGCCCAGGAGCTCCTCTTTACTGCCAGTACTGGGAGCATGGAGAAAAGTTTGCACAACCTGCACCTCCATGAAACAGTTCATGCCGTTATGTCTGCTGTGTCTGTGCCAGCACAGTCACTCCTCTTCAGCTGCCTTAGATAATGTATTTCATGCTGGGAGCTGATCCGTAAAATGGATATCCGTTAGGATATGCCCACAAGCTCGAGGTGTACCTGACTGGATTTTTTTCAGTTCTGGACCTCACTTCTAAGTTCAGGATGCACTCCACTCTCTGCTTGAAGGGTAATTGCTTGTACATGTCTGTCTTTGCTTCAAGTATTTTCTGGAACTCTAGTAACCCTTTGAAAAAGATCTCATTGGTATCCCAGAATTATAAGGCACAGAGTAATTTTGCACACTTAGGAAAAAAGTAACAGTGATGTATTTGCAACCATTTCTAAGATGATTATGGTAATTTGCCATGCTAATTGCCACATAACTGCTAAGGTGTGCAATTTTTTTTTTTTTCAATTTGCCCTATAACTGTATTCCAGAACCTAAGCTTTTTCTCTGAGTCTAAACCTTCAGCTTTTACAATGGAAAAGAAAATCTTTGAAACACTAAACTTATCTCAGTGTGTAAGAAAATAGTGAGCCCTGTTGTGATGGTACACGGGTTGGTTTGAGAAGGGTGATGAGGAAGACAAGAATGAGCCGGGACACTGCTCTGTGATGCAGCAGCCTTTGCTCCTTGATGTGGATTCCTGCAGAGCATTGTTAAGATTCATATAGAGCCACAGAACAGCCCAGGTTGGAAGGAACCTTGAAAGATCATCTGGTCCAACCTTTTGGGGCAAAAGGAGCCTACATAAGATTTTCTAGCCCTGTCCAATCACATCTTGAAAATCTCCAGTGACAGGGACTCGACCAGTCCTGGTGAGATTCCTTTCACGAATGATTGTTCTCACTGTAAAAAATTTATTTTGGTATCAATATTAAATATCTTTGTATTATATATTGATACAGACTGCACAGGACACAAAAGCATCCTAGACAGCCTGTGGCCTTACACATTCCGCACCAGATACATGTTACCATCACTCTTTCAGCACATTATGAGATAAGTCACAAGATACCTTTATTTGGTCTATGAGTATGTTAAATCCTAGACAGAATTGAGTCTGAATACAAATAATCTTCATACTGCAGCAAGTGATAAATATGAATTGTTTGTCCAGCACTGTCATATCTATCAAACTCCATTGTTAAAAATACAAAATAGAGTTAATGTGTTTACATGTTATGCTTGATTTCATTAAAAATACTTGCAGGTCTGTCTTTGGGTATCTAGAGCTGTCTGGGGAATTTAGACCATTAACATGCTAACCCTAATCTCTAGTGCCACAGATGAGGAATGAACATTCCTTTGGAGAAACTGGCTGCTCATGGCTTGGATGGGGCACTGTTCACTGTGTATGAAAGATGTGTGGATGTGGCACTTGGGAACATGGTTTAGTGGTGGATTTGGCAGTGCTGGGTTAACAGTTGGACTTTATGATCTTAAAGGTCTTTTCCAACCTAAATAATTCTATGATTCCTTAGCACTCTTCTTATAGGTGGCTCAATCCTCTTTTTTTTGTTGTTGTTCGAAATTCACTCTGGTCTTGTATTGCTGTACTTTGAAAGTTTCCCTTCATCTCCCATTGCCTTTTTAATAACTGAAACCATATCAGGAGGGGGGAAATTATTAATGAAACTTTTACAGATAAAAGCAGTAATAATAAGCTTACCTCCAAAAAGCTCCCTGATAGCAGAGATAAATCGTGGTGAAATAGAAAGCATAGTATAGTCTCACAAATTATAAATGGATTAATACTGCATGTAGTCAAACCCTAAATATTTGGGTTTGTGATCACAGTAAAATGCAATTACTTTTACTGCAGTTTGTTACTGTGCAATCAATAGCGTAACTATACTAATATGCAGAAAGCATAATTTAGAGAGTCATGTTTTGTCATGGTCAATTTATTTCTGATAAGAATGCTGCTTTTCCTTTGCTGGTAAGGAAGATCTTGCTAAATAACTAAACCATCATTTCTTTTTTCATGTAAATATAATAAGCTTTAATTTAAAAAAAGCTGGTCAGTATTATGCAGTCTTGCTTTAGTAAGTTGTCAACATAATTGCTAAATGTAAGTTAATCATTGAGGTCCTTGATGTGTTTAGCCTGTTTCTTATTAGTTGCTTTAATTTGTTTTTATGTAGTTAAGAGTGGGCTACTTTGATCTGAGGTTGCTCTATTTCATTCAGTATCTTTAACTTCTAATGAGTGCAATTTTAGTGATAAAATTTGTTCCTAGCTGAAGTGTTGTATCAAAGTCTTTATAAGGAAATAAAGGAATTTACTGTTTGTGAAGAAAACTAATCTTAGGGGGGTTATGAATCTGGAAGAGAAAGGGTAGAAGTTACTCTACTTATCAGCAAACCAGCAAGGGCCGTTTTATCGGAGCTTTTGAATAAGAGCTCTGAAGAGAAGAGAAGAGAAAGAAAACTTTGTGCTTATAGATACAGAAGTTTTCTGAGGAATGCAGAAAAACTGTTCGTGGAGAAATTGAAGGAAACATTTGTATTTTATCAAGTAATTATAAATACTTAGAGTAGTGTAGTCTCTGGTCTACATTCAGTACAATATAGTTTTGAAGTGCCCAAAACCAATAACTGTTTTCAAAGCAGTTCAGCTCACTTCTAGGTCCTTAAGTGAGTGGAAAGTTTGGAAATCTGGGCAGTGGTGTCACACTGAGAACTTCAAGTGGCTAAATGCTTTGAAAAGTCTGTCCTTAATCTTGTGCCAAATGGGAGGTGAAGTCTTTTGATAATTTGGCCTGGGCTTTCTTAGTTAAAAGTTTGGTTGCAAGTCCATTCGGAAAAGTGGCCTTTAATGAATTTCCTAACCTTATTTCTTAACTTTTCTCTATTACCACAGTGGTAGAAACAGGAAGTCTTCTCTAATGCTAAGATTCATAACTAGGAGTTATGAAAAAAAGTTCTGGGTTTTTTTCCAATTTTTTTGACAAGAAACATAGTGGAAATGAACTGTTCCAGTGGGGGCAGCACTAAGATGCTGTGGAATCTTTTTCAACCAGTGTACATTACCTTCTGAAATTCAAGGAAAAACTACTTTTTTGGTATTTTTTTTTCTTTTTTTCCATAATTATACAGGCTCCATGCAGAGCATAAAGCATAAATCAGGAGAAGAGTTTGCATATTTTGTATGTTAGCTGCAGACATGTGCAGGAACAATTTACAGAAATTCTAGGACATGAAGCCAGAAAATATACCCTTTGCCTCCAGCAAAAGTGTTTGATTCTAAATGAAAATTGGTGAGAAGAGATGAAGGAACAAAAGAGCTACAAGCAATTTCTTTGCACTCTGTCTGCCACAGAATCCAGGGAAAGTCCCTGGAGATGCAAAAAGATATTGCATACCTTTGCACTATGCACAGCCTTTTGGTTGTGGCTGCTGAAATTCTTGGTGCTTTTTGCCAAAAAAGGTCTTGTATGATAAAAGTGCCTTACTGGTCCCCTACTCACCAAAAGTAAGATTGCTTGATGCTGGCAGAAAAAACTGGTGCTGTGCCAAATAGGCCCCTCACATACGAATTATGTTGTATGTATGTATGTGATACAACATAGATGGCTCAACACTAGCTGTGTGCTGAAAAATGTAATGTGACACACGCATCAGTTTTGAGCAAAAAAAGCCTGATGCCATTTCAATTTCACATCTAATAACTCATTGTGCTGGTGGAAACCAAATGTTTTCAGTGATAAGCAAACCTGCCCTAGTTTTGAAGGCTGAATGGTAACTTCAAGATTAACAGCAAGGCTATGTCCTGAATATATTTCTGTTTATCAAGATATCACTGATTATATTGGAGTCTTCAAAAGGGAAATATTCAGCCTGCCATAAGGAAGAGTATGTGACAGGAACATATCTTGCAATAGAGAGGTTTCACAGCTGAGAAAAGTTGAGTGCAGTTCCCAGAGGCATGGCTTTGCAGAGGCCTGGACACTGCAAGACTACTGCTTCATGTCCCAGTAAGCTGCACATGCAGCAATAAATTCCGCCCTAGGATGGGTGAGCCTGTTAATTGGGATTGGCAGGCACAATGGGGCTATGATCACAGTCACGTTAAAGTGATGCATACTGACTGGACTGAAAAAACACCCACATCAGGACAAGCCCCTAGTGACATTCCTCATTTTTAAGGATATCTGAGAGGACACCACTAAATGTATTCCTGTGTTTCCATCATGATTGTTAAATAAGCTAATTAGAAATATCAAATGTAGGCTGTATGATTCCTAGTGATTTAACAGCACCTGCAAATAATTGTATGGATAGAGGCATGTGTTACCCTCCTATATGTATACATTGAACAGTAACCAGAAACTGTGCAAGGAATATACAATTGCTGGATTTTAACTTGATAAGGAATTAATGGCTATAATTAAAATGGTCATCAAGGAAAACATAGATTGGTTTTGGGGGCCCAGTTTTTGTGTATTCTGTTCCGTGAGGAAACCTGAAATGTCGTGATGGTTTAGAAGAGGTTTCCACATGAGAAGTTTTCCAGTGCATTTTTTATTTAAAGCTCAAGCTACTGGTGACACCACAAGCAAATGTATGTGTAGAATTTCTGAAGAGGTGGAAACTGCAACACCAAGGTCATGACTGCGTGGTAGTTCAGGAGAGGGGGAGGTGGAAATTTCTGGAGTTAGCCTTGCCTGTGGAAACACTGTCACATAAGGCCCACTCTGAGGCTCAAAGCAAAGTACAGTTTGACATTTGAAAAATGCACATTCCACTAAACAGAAATCCAAACGATCCTAATGCATCTTGCCTGAAAAAAATGCAATTTGCATAGATAAAAACAGTAAAATTACAGATAGTTTTTTTGGAATGTAAGGTAGAAACAGCTAATTTATCATGATATTTTGGTACCTATCATCCAACAAGTTAGCTGTGGGTCTGCACAGTATTGCTGTGTTCCAGGATTTCTCTACAGGAAAAGTAATTTTATTAATAGATCGGTGTGATTTCAGCATTGTCTCATGACAAGTGCAGGAATCTGCAGAGCAAGTGGTCAGTCCTCAAGTGATGGCAGGTTCTGCCTCGCTGGGAACGTGCATTACAGCTCCTCACTGCAGGGTCAGGCAGTGACCCAACCAACTGCACAGGACTTGTTCTTACTCCACTCTTAAGGGAAAGGGTCAGCAACTTCTGAAACTTTGGTTATCTGTAAAATCAGTCTTTCATGACCATGGCAGCACCCAGGGCTTCATGAAGAAGCCACCACTGCACATGTGACTGCTCACAGCACGTGGTGAGTTGGCCACAAGATAGGCTCCAATGTAAACTGGTCTTTGTGAGTAGCCACAGCCCTTAAGACTCACACCCACTCTCACAGCCAAGATACAAGTGTCATTCCGGGGATGAAGATGCCCAAAGATGGGTCAGGATTACAAAGCTGGCAGCTAAGGTTACAGAGTGTATGTAGTCTCAGAAGCCACCTGTCAGCAGAGCTGTGTGGGATTGGGATCTTTTAACAGGCTCTCAGTCAAGTCACAGGACCTACAGTTCTTCCCATTCCATCATGGCCACAAGCAAGGAAGGATCTTAGCTCCTGTAACTCAACATGAACGTGCTAATGTTCTTTTTAGGATTGCAGTAGCATCACAGAATAAATTAGACTGCATTGTGACCTACTCTCATGCCCAATTTCAAGCACATGAATAATCCCAGTGAAGATTTCAGTGCTTTGCAGAACTGGGGTCTTAAAGAAGTTTCATTTTCTGGGAAAGTTTCTGGTGTTTCATCTGTAAAGTTAGCTAGATTCACTGAGGCAAGAACAGTGGAACAACTGTAACTTATTCCAAGTAAGGACAGCAGTATATAGTGCACAATCACACTGTGATCTTTAAACACCAGAGTGATTATGTCAGGGGCTAAAAACCAAGACCTTCCCATCTCTCCCCCTCCCAAAGAAGTTAATTCAAGAGAAGCCAAATGGTTTTGCTTCTGCCTTTCTTCAGGCTATGGCCAAGCATGGAAAATTTTAGCATAAAAGGATTTTTGAAGGTGTTTTAAAATGTGTGAAGTGACAAGGTAGAATGAAAGTGTTGTCTCAGCCTTAACTCTCAAGTCTTTATTAAGTTACATCTTGAATTTCTTTTTATTTTCTGTTAACTGTAAAGTGTCAACGTTGGAGTTTTAAATTATAAATAAAATGTTTGGTTTGACATATTTAATAAGATCTCATATCAACAGCCTGTCTGAATCTCTAATAGTTACCATAGCAACTTCACAATTTTTCTCTCAATCATTATTTTCAGCCTTTGGTCACATAATTTTATAAGTTTGGTTTCTGTGTTGCAAATTTATTCATACCATTCTTTTTTTTTAAAGGGCTACCTATTTCCTGGAGAAATGTCAAAGTCTTTAGCAATTAAAAGCAAATTTGCTGTTGCTTTTGCAGCATTACACAGGCAGTGGCTAAAATAGCGATTTGGGACTAAGGAAGAAACATGCTGAGTTCATGGTTGGTAACTGGCTTGTGGTTAACTCTGATAACCTTGAAAAAGTTCCAAGTCTGAACTGTGTGATTATCAGGTTTAGACTTTAATGTCTGTAGATTTCAATTTTCCATCTATAAATACTTAAAGAACTGTTTGTATGGATAACTCCTTTTTTTTTTCCCCTCTGTGCTCACTCTTTTGTATATTAAACCAGACATTTCAGAGAAAAAAGAATCTTCTGTATGTAGGTACAGCACACACTTCATGTGATCCTCACTTCAGCCTTCTCGCTGGGTCCCTCTCTATGTTCTTCAACTATCAATCCAAGATTCAGCTACTCAACATCTGATTTTTTTGTCTTCATGATATATTAAGACAGCTGAGATAATTTTTGATCTCAGGACTAATTGTCAGAGGTTATTGAATGAGGGAGATTTTGCAGTAATAAGAACTATATTTGAAGTGGTTTTGCTAAGCTACTTTTGTCTGTGGGTATTTGCTTCATGCCTTCTGAGAGACTTCCAGTCAGTTAAACTTTATGGGATGAGTCACAGTCAAGATTTCTTTGGCTTTTGGTTGTTTTTGGAGGGTTGAGGTGTTTTGTGGGAGTTGTTTTGTTTTGTTTCAAATGAGTAGGTGAAGGTGGTGGTTCTTCTTGTGTGTGTGTGTGTGTGATAGTGCTGGTAATTATGCAGCACTGATTGAATAAGGAAAGGTTTAATTATTAATCTGTGAGATTCACAAATTTTTCTGTGGAAACATGCCAACTGTGAATGGATGGCTGTAACTAGAAGTGAATATGTGAAGCAAATAAATGGCACAGTCAGTAAGCTTTGTTTGCTATTTCACCTCAAATGATCCTTTCTTTGGCACTGTTCCACTCCTTGGGGTGACAGCACACTCTATCCCTTTAGTCCTGATATTTTTCAAACCCCACATGCCTCCAAATGTGTTAGTACTTACATCTAAGTAAGATGGTTCTTTATACATACTGCTTCTGGCACGTCCCATGAACTCCCTCTGTATTAATTGTGCTTTTGCCTTTGATCCTGTGTCCTTGCATCTCTGCCTGCCATCTTCCAGTAATGACCTCAACATCCATTCACCTCTTATCTACCCCATCCACTTCTCTGCCAAATATTTGTGTGCTTTTAGACAAAATCATCACAACATGGACATATAGAGTCTTCAACTCAACCATATGGGCAATCTTATTCTAACCATCCCAGGTTTTTTAAAGCTTTGACCCAGCAATATTTAACCATTTTTATAGGTCATAATGTATGGAGTCCATAAAGCCAGAAATGCATCATATTTTCTTTGTCTACACAGTGATCTCTAGTTTGTGAGTCTTAAAGTAGAATTAAATCTTTTACTAAGCAGAAACTGCTTGGCACATTGTGTCTTCTCTAAGACACAGAAATAGTAAGAAATATAAATATTTTCAAGGCACCTTCTCTGCTATATATGATAGCAAATGTTTTCATTCTTTTTTAAATGCTCCTAGAAGCATTTGAAGGCAACTCAAATGTTGAGCATTAAATGCTGTACCTGTTAGCACATGTTGCAGTAAACTTTGACTGGTTGGCTGGTTTTTATTGGCATCCCACTAACACATCAGACAAAATGAAAAGCAGAATGAGTCCCACTTTACCCAGATTATCAGGATTGAAAGAACAGTTCAGGTCCTGCTGCTTAGAAGGGTTTGGTGCTGGAGGGGGAAAAAACCCAGAATGACCTTGAACTGCATTGCCTGTTGCTCACTGATTCTGTTCCTCCCCTGGCAGAATTCCATCTAGGCATCATTGCAATCTACCAGAGGGTGCTGCTATGGACACAGGCAGAAAAGAGCCAAGTGTGAGATAGAGAAAAGGCAAAGACAAAAAAAGGGAAACCCTTGACCGAAACAAAGAGCAAAAGTGTGATGGGTGCTATGGGTACTAATGGAACAGCTCTACAATTTCAGTTTAAGTTCTGCCACAAACACAATTTTCTACTCCTCTTCCAAAAGTGTTGGAAAAAACCCTAGTCTTTAAATAGCTAAATGTTACATCTGCAAATCATCTGTGGAAATAATCCGTCTGAATTTTAAAATGGAGAAGTATTACCCCCGTCTGTTTCGAGAGCTCAGGTTTTACACTGTTTTACTGTGCAGCTGTATTCTCCTAGTGCTCCAAAAGAACAGCCAAGAGTGAAACGAGACAATGAACTCAAGTTTGGTTTGCATGTGTTTTGTAAAGTGCTGCTCTGAGGATAGACATGGAAGAGTAGCTGAGTATTTTAACAGATCTGATCTTCTTCCTGAATATTTTCATCTTACAGCTGCTTTCCCTTTAAAATCCTCACATAAATACTTTCCATGTCTGTTGAAATCTGTTTCCTTCTGCACCCTAACTCACAAACCCTTTAAGGGCTTTGTTGGTTAAAAGACTATGCAGTAATTACTTTTGTTGCTACAATACTGTGATAGATGAGACTCTGTGTAGCTCCCATACAGATTCACCACAGAAAAATATTGTTCATATTCGAGGATGTTGTAAAGATTGTTTTCCGAGTGTAAAATCCCACAGAGCTCCATGTATCAAGCCTTTTAATTTTGTGTCTTAAAATAGCTTTGACCAAAAAATTTGACATAGATCAGCTGGCCTGCACCACACAAGAGAGGATTATCAACAGTCTGCTCTCCCCTGCCCCCACATTAGAATAGAAAAACAGGGCTTGAGCAGCAAGAACAGTCTCAGCTGCAGACACAGCTAGACAGGAGCTGTAGGAATGGGCTGGGCAATTACAGAGATGGGGGAGCCACCAGTTCCCTTGCACTGGCCTGGGCCTGGGTGGAGTGTGACGGGCAACACTTGGGACACGCCTGGCCTGCTGCCCTTTCCCAAGAAGAGCTGTGCCACACCAGCCCTGCTGTCCTGTACAGTGTCACTGGCCAGATGTGACATTTGGCACATGAGGCCACCACAAAGTGCTGTGAGAACTTAATGGCACTGGGACGGGGCTGGGCAGGAGGGATGAGGGAAGCCTGCGGGCTGTTTCTTGTTTGGATCTGCCTGTATTGCAGTCATTTTTTTGAGAGATAAAGAGAAGAAAGTTCACATGTTGCAATTCCAACTCGTCCAGGTATCCAGACTTCTCCATACTACTATCATCCCAGTGCCAGGCAGCATCCATGGCTTCCCAAAGGTGAATTAGCAGGCAACAGTCATTTAAACACAACATGCTGCTAGTGCCAGTGCTACCTTTGGCCTTCTCTAACTTTTCCCCAGGGAACTATCCCAGCGCACAGCTAATGCTGAGGAGCTCACACTGGGATGGAGCAGTGTGTGCAGGCAAGCATGACTTACCAGCATGTGCCTGGTGTGGCATAGCATGGCACAGCACTGGGTACCTCCTGGCTGTGCCCAGGGCTGCTCTGGTATAGCTCTGGACTTTCTGCTCTTCTGATGGGGCTGGCAGTTCCCCTTGTGGTTCAGCCTATTTTGATCTGAAATTGATTAGTGAGATTTTATTTTTTTTTTAAAGTGTAGGAAATTGATTTGCAAATTAAGATAAATCAAGCTGGCTTGCTACATTATCCATCATTTTTGTGAATAAAGTGGATATATATTGATTTACATTGTATTTTCTGGTAGCTCTTCACAACTCAAAACTCGGTATGTGACTGGATAGTAGGTGTCCTGTTCTTGAGGACGTAAGTTCTTCTTTAGACTTTTCATGTCTTGTTGTGTTGTTGATTGCCTTCTGTCATATCCCTTCACGTTACATCAATTCCTGCGCCAATGTGACTGAAGGTCAACAAAATATTACACAGTGGTAAAACTAGAAGGCAAATATGCCTGTCTTTGGATGAAATATTGTACCTACTATCAGCTCAGATAGTGTACAGTCAATTCCAGTTTCAGGCAGATAGTTAGGATTCTGTTATCTGCTAAAAGTGGGTAATTTTCTTTAACCTTGAACCATCCATGGGGACTGAATACCTGTCCTCTCTATCTCTAATTGGTGCACTGCAGATGTGGCCAGTAGTTTCGTACATTTTTTTCCCCCATAGAGAAAAGATAAAGGAAAAATGGTTATTGCATAACAATAATCATTCCACCTCCTATTCTCAGCTTCCCAGGAAGGGACTGAGCACATGTGAAGCACAGCCCAGGCAGCATGAGGAAGCCTTAGTGTAAAGGAGGGGGAATCTGTCCCTTTCTGCCAGCAAAAGAACAGGAAATTGGAGAAAATGGTTATCATAAATGCATGCGGACAATGGAAAACAGTTTGCAATGATGCTTCCACCATTAGGCCTCATTCAAGAGCAATCTATAACACAAAAGTCATTTTAGATGATTGCTTACTTACTTAGTTTTATGCTGTGTGTACGTTAGCCAGAATTTTTAATACCTACGTGGTGGATTCTTTGGGGTTGAGTTTCTTTGTGCTTTTGCTTTGGTTTCTTTTTTTATTTTTTGGGGGGAAAGGTATTTTGTTGCTTGTTTGCTGTGGCCAGGACTATGAAATAATGCAAACAAGTCTAATGGGCTTGTTGGAGGCACACACAGGTCCCTATAGCATAAGGCCTGTGAGCAGTCCCCAGCCCAACAACATTGAACACCACACCTTCAGGAGTCAGACTATTTTCAACCTTAGTAAAATCTCATTTCAGCCCTTTTTCTCTTCAACCAAAACAGACTTAAGAGAAACTTCCCACTCCACATGTAGTCCCTCAGCCTTTGTAGGAACCACCTGAGCTCTTCCCACCTGGACCTGATAATTGAAAAGAGCTGGCTGGCCCCAAGCCCCATGGCTCTTTATGAGGCAGACCACCCCCAATACACATGCCTTTTTCTCAAAACAATATATGTCTTTTGGAGGGGGTAGAAACTTTTAAATGAAAGATGGCAAGCACTAAAAAAAAAATCAAGCTCCAAAAACATGTATGTATTTGTGGGAGCTGTAAGATATTCACAGATGGTTTTTGGAAAGTAGACATACACAGCATCTGTGCCTGTGTATCCATGTACATGCAGGCATGACTACTTGATGGCACTGGTCAGGTTCCCATGAGGAGATACCAGGTAAGAAACACATTATACAATTATACAATTCTTCTGCTATTTCAGATGTACAGATGTGGACCTCTTTCCATTGTGTACTGCTCTAATACAATGTCATGAAAGGGTTCAGACAGATGGAGTCCAAATGATGAAAATTTGATGACCTGTCCCCCTCTGTTTCTTACTCTTCTTGGCACTATCTTTCATGGCACCAATATGAATTGAGAATGCTGGTTTTAGGTACTAAGAGCACAATATCACCTTTATTTTTCTACCCTACTGATTTTTCCATTTCAGCCTTGGGGCTCTCCTCTTTGTATGGACATTCATACTTATGAGATAAAAAACCACCAAACTATTTTACATATTATATATATAAATTACAGAAACATACACAGTTAGAAAACTCTCAGAGGGGTTCAGATCCTGGTAATATTCCACTAAAGTACCCAGAAATCCAAGAAAAGGACAGGTTTAACAAGGCCATTTGCTAAGTCTAAGAAAAAAAAGAAATGGCAACTAAAAGAGAGCATCCAAAAGCCAGTTAAAATCACTTTCAAAGTGCAAAGAAGACAGGAGGTCACTAGTCAACAAAATGGCATTTTGGCTGTAAAGAGTCTTTATTGCACCTTGCTCGTGTATCACATGAGGAATGATAAAGGCTCTTTTCAGTGGGTATGTCAGCTTTGCTTCTCTCTCTCCTTTTTTCACTTTGTTTCAAGTGCATCTCTGCTGTGATTTTTCCATGGAGGGGCCTGGAGTTGTCCCTGATTACTTTGCCTCACGTAATTTCTTTTCTGGACTGTGAATCCAGAACAGTCTTGAGGGTGTGTGTGAAGATTAGAAGATTCTTCCTATCCTTGCTCCCCTTTTGCATACAGCCTTGTGAAGGTGTCACAGAGCTCACTTCATCAGGGTGTCTCTGTAAGAATATCTGCTAAGAGAGCAAGGGGAATGTGACAGGGATCCCCAGGTGACCCACACTGGAACATCTTCATTCTTTACACTGGCAAAGTCAACAATAGTCAGTTGTTCCTTTTTCTTTTTTTTTCCCCTTCCTAGCGGAAATTAAATGTAAAAGATATGTTAGCACGGCCTTAAAGCTGAGATTTAGACATGTTTTCCAGTGTTATGATTCCCACAGCAATTGTAATTCAACTTCACTGCACATTCTACTGCAAGGCATAAAAATTAACATCACACTGTATACGGCAGAATATATTACCACAGCACTCTGTGAAATACTGTAGCAATTTGTGAACAGCATTAGGTTGTGTCTACTCCAAGCTCGTGAAGGAGTGTGTAACTTTAAGCATTAATATAGAAGTTACTCAGTTTTGGCTTATGTTTACAGTCCACAGTTCCAGGTTAGGAAGATTTTGTACTTATATGTAACTTGCAGCACATGATTTTTTTATTTTTTTTTTTTGTTTCTCAGGGATTACTCAAGTGCTTAAAATCACATGCCAGCTTAAATACCAACCTTCTGAAACCAGTGCCATTTCCACTCAGGGGTTATTTGATCAGCTGCTTATATCTTTTGAATCTTTCATTTTTCAAGCAAAAATTTCCTGTCCTTGGTGACTCTCTTTTTTTATTACATTTAAAAATTAATTTTAATAAAGCTCAAGCAAAAATAGTTCATTGCTTTTGAGAATGAGCTGAAGCATAAAGGACATTTTTCCCATTATAAAAATTGCATGAGACTGTTATTGAACAAAAAAAGGCCACAGCAGTTGGGGCAGAAAGCTTAAATTTGGCTGGTGTTTGGGGGAAGAGGTGCCTTGAGCTAACTGTTCTGGTAAAAGTTTATTTTGTTTTGCTGAGTGCTTGGAAACCATTGCTCACTCACACTTGGAAATCCTGTAACAGCGGCCTTCTTTCTCTGCTGATGTTCCCAAAGCAAATGGCTGGTGAACAACGAGTCAATTAGTGGCTTAGGGAAAATATGATAAATTTATGTGCTGGAAGAACTAGAGATGTATGTCATTGCACCCACTTTTACTACTTCTTCAGCTCTCCCACTCTTAATCTACTGTGGCATCAGACCTTATGCTAAGTATGTTTTTACACTACATAACCACTCCTGGCATGTTTTTCTCACTAAAGGGTATAAAATACAGTTGAGTGGAAGTTTTTGAGATTTGATCCACTACTGCCGTAACTTAGAACTTAAAACTCCCGTTTCATTCTCTATCAGTAAACTGTGTGGTAATTCAGAAGCACAACTGTGGTTGTGGGCAGTTTGTAGACCATTAGTAATTTTGTACTTGGTACACAAGATATGGAAGCCCAGGTTTTCAGAGCAGAGCTTATTATTGCAACACATGGAGGCAGCTGGTGCTCTGTTGAGAGGACTGCTGCTTTCTGCATCTTTTATTATCATAAAATACATACTGTCACCAGAAACACCTCTGCCTGGACTAACTTCATTTATTTTTCTGGCCTCTTGGTCCTTGAAGTGCATGGATATCCTGGGGAATGTGCACACATGGCAGCAAGGACAGCTGTACGTGTGAACAACACTGGGTTGTTCGCTGGGCTGTTTCCTTTAGTCCTGGTGGGGACTGAGCCAGCAAGGCCAGCAGTCCCACTAATCCTCTAAAGGGCTTCCCTCTGCCTGCAACACGGATCAGCCTCCCGAGGCAGAGCCTTGCTGGGGCAGCCCCGGGGCCTCAGTGGCTCTGAGGACACAGAGAGAGCACACCTGCTGTGAAGCCCACTGCCAGCTGTTAGAACCTCACATGGGCCAAGCTGTGAAGGCCAAACATGAAGGAAGGAGCACAAGTGTTCCTACAGGAAATTTTATTACAGTAGATGGAGGATCATAACCCTGGAAGGACAAGGTGTGGGAATTGTTGGATCTTGGTACAAGATGACATGAAACCTTTCCCATTTGCAAGAGCAGCTTCCTCTGTAATGGACATCTGCAAACAAATAATTCTAATATTTCTTCATGCATTATTTAGGAAATTGGAGCATATATATTAAAATAGTGAAAAGTTAACAGATTTCAGTTATATTTCTCTGCAAAAATGAGGAGGAAAAGGATTTCAGAAGTATTTTAGTACCCCAGTGAACCTACAGACTGCAGAGTTCATGAACAGAGGAACAACTGGTGCTTTTCCACAGTGGAATAAAATGTTTTGTGAATTAAAATAGCATATGAATTTAATATCTCTAAGAAAAAAACATTTACATTACTAGGTGGATATATAGAATCTGGATTTCTCAGAAAGGGCTGAGAACATGACACAGTATAAAAGAACAGGCTCTGAAGGTTTGTAGAGCTACAGGCAGTTTCCTGTTTTCCTCAGAGCTTGCTCCTGACAATAGTAAATACGATATGATTAAATAGATACCAGTTTGAACTCTGTTGAGGCTAATAAAGGTAAATAATTATTGTGATTTGGGTTTTTCAGTCTTATCTGCAGCAGGCAAGCCCCAGCCTCATGTGGCAAACATCTGTTTCAAGGGCCAGGTGCTCTCAGACCTCCCAATGCTCATTGCTGTGGATGAGCCGAGCACGTAAAGGAAAGCTTTCCAAGGAAGCTCTTGCCATGGCACCCATATAGCAAAGACAAGAAGGTTCTGGGTTTCACTCAGCTTTCCAGGGGCCAAAATCAGACAAAACAATTGTAGGTCCAGATAAGAATAGTTTACATCTTTAAACTCATTTTTTCTAGCACATTTGCAGTCTCTTATATCTGCATTGACTGACAGAAAACTGTTCAATCACTGCATCCCAGATTTGATTAAAAATCCAGTTCTGAAGTTCTTTGAACAAGGAGTTGCCATATCATTTAAGAAAAAAAACTTACGACATTTATGCTTTTGTCATGGATTTTTTCACATTTCTGATGTTCAAATTATTGTTCCCCTCTCCAAACTGGTATCAGGAAATCATGACCAAATAACATTGTCCAAAAAGTCACATGGAGTTAAAATTGGATGTCCACAGTGCCTTGAGGAGAGCTGATGAACCGGAGTCCTCTGGCCACAAGTATCAGTTCTGTTACAAGCCCGAGTACTCACAGGCATCTACTACTAATGTCCTTCAGTGGGTTAGGCGTTAAAACTCAACTTGTACCTCTGTTCTGGCTTTGAGTCTTTTCCTTAGAAGTGTTTTTGGCATCCCCTGTATTTGGAAGGGATTCCCTCTGAAAGATTTCTTCTAGCAGCATTTATACTGTAAGTCAGTGTTTATTCTGTGATGCTCTAAAATGCATTGGTATATACAGATTTTCCAAATTTGTATTTCTTATTAGTGTTGGAAGGGAAGTAAGTGGGGCAGACTTAGAATCATTAGATTTAGGGAGTCTTCAATATTCAGACCCGTGAATAAACAGTTGAATTCTTCAGCAAATTATTATAATAATAAATACAGTTTTATGGAACATCTGTGCCCAAAGGCCTCTTCAAAAGCACATTTAAAATGTTAGCATATTGCAATCTTCTCTGCTTCTCATCACATTGCTTTAGTCGAATTGGGAAAGAACTGCCCACAAAATAGTCCTGCATAAGTGTCACAATAGTCAGAGTTTAGTGGAAAAAGTGGTAAGGTAAGAGAATAACAGATGAAATACATATGATTACAGAAAATTCTTGGTTTCCATATAAACAAAACAGTATCAATGTAAACTGCCCAAAAATATTGCTAATTTAGGCTTAAGGTTGCAATGCAATGCTCTTGCTGAGAACAGGACAGCTGGCTGGAGAGCAAGTAGGATAAGGGAGCTGATATTTGCCTTCTACTTGGCATTTCTGAGACTGTCTGGAATATCACAGCTAGTTTTGGGGTGCTGGACAAATCCTTCAGAAACATGATCCAACTTCAAAGGTAGACTTGCTTTGAACAAGAGTTTGATCTTGATGATGATCTTCATTGGTCCCTTTTAACCTCATTTTTATTTTTCTGTGGTTCAATTCACTTAAGGCGCAAACTGACTCCCTTAGCTGCATACTCTTTGACATGGCCTAAAGTGGCAAGACTTCCCACAAATCAGTCAATAAATAAAGTGTCTAAAATACCAGAGAAGGAAACAATATGAACAACCACTATTGCATATGTTGTCTTGAATGCAGGCATTATCTGCACACAGTCCAGGGGTTTGTGTACCCAGGTGGGAGTTGTGTGACCAGAATATGAAGACTGGGGTATTCCTGTCTTGAAGGAACACTTCAAGTTGAGTCCATGGTGTCAGTAGCTGTGTACAGGATTTTTTTCACCAGGAGACTGGCAGTAGAGTAAGGCCATGTTGAAGAATGGTTTCTTGTGGGCTTAGCAAAGGGAAAGGTGGAAAGCAGGGTGAGACTGATGAGATGACACAGTGAGTCCAGTGTGATCTGAAGGGAGCAGGCTCAGTATCTGAGCATATGTAGCTCTCACCACCTGCAGATTTGATTTAGTAAAGTGATGTTAGACTTTATTCCATAGTACTCATTTTAAATGGTAAATGTTTATTAATTCTGTATTCTTATGTTAAATGTTGTGATACAGATTTAAGTAACAGAGAACAGTTAGTAAATCTTTAGAATTCAGAATTCTATTTTGTTAATGCCTGATATCCCAGATTTAAATTTAGAAGTACATGATACTCTGTGAGAACTTGTGGCACGCTAGTGGGCCTTAAATCTGTTGTAATCATGATTTGGGGTGGTAAACATAAAATAAGGATGTAGGGGAGTACTTCAAACCCATCAGTCATGCCTGACTTTATTCATACTGCTATTTCTTCTGCTGCTATAAATGAAACTCATTATAGTTTTATCATGCTTCAGATTGCACTTGTGCAACTTTCTTTCATGCACATAAGGATGTAAATATTTGGTTTTCTCTGAGATTTTGCTGCTTGTAACTACCTACCAGTTAATTGTTTGAATCTTGACTTCTAAAAATATTTTGTGACAAGAACAGCTTGGTGGAATAGTGCAACTTATCAAAGTTTTGATTCATAGCAACATTTACTGACTTTTCACTATTTTTGTGCCATACCCAGGTTAGTAAAATAATCACAAAGTGAGCTTAACATCTTACCACTAAAATAAACTATTCCAGCCATCATACTTGTGACTGTATTAAAGAAGAATGTATATAATAAGAAATTATTTTCTAGCAGTCAGTTTTAACTGACAGTAGGGGATGTTGCCTGCTTTCAAATGTCATGTCCAACAGCTATAACTTCAAAATATTTTGAAATCATCATTGCTAAAATGAAGTATTTCTGATCAGCAGTGGAAGATGTGCCCGTAATTCATGATCTGTATATCCAAGCTAGTATCAAGCTAACCAGATATGATGTAAACCCAAAAGAGGCTCCAAACCCAGCCAGGAATTTGTTCCACTGCTAAATATCCCCCTAAGCCGCTACAACACTTATGCTGGAGACGCCTGTACCCTAAGCAGTCTCATATGTAGTTTGTTACATTAAGACCAGTTTACACAGTTTCTGTTAGAAAGAATCAAGACAAATACACTCTAATAATGCACCTGCATTGCCAACATTTCTAGTTGAGTGAGTGATGTTGGCTTTTAATCAAAATATGATTTGTGGTGCCTTTGGGATAAAAAAAAGTAACTGAAGTTTGATGGGCCTTAGAGATAGACTTCTAGATCCCACCCCATCTTAACAATACACATTTGTAATCAATCCTACGGAAGTAGAGATGTGAGGCTCTCATTCTGATCTGACAGCATTTTACACTGGCCTTGCAATAGGGTAAAAGGCTGCAAAGGCAGGGAGTTATGAGTTAGACTCCCAGTATTTTCTGATGGACTGCAGTTGTATAGAGCCATTAAATCAATTAGCTCAAGAGATTCCAATTCACTGAAACACCCTTTATGTTAGAACATCTCTAGTGGAAACTTGTGCTTAAAATTTCTAGTGTTCACTTAGCTGCTTCATCCAGTAAATCCCTAATAAAGTAATCACAATGTGATATGCACAAGGAGATAAAACACTGCCTTCATAAACACAGCAGAGAAAGAACCAAGGTGTCTGAAACTATTACTCTAAAACTATTATTCTGTGGAAGGCGGGAGGCGGGGTGGGGATTTGTGGTGGTGTTTGTTTTTTTTTTCTTTAAAAACACAACACATGTGGCAGCCTGGCTTTTATGAAGCAATATTTTACCTTCCACTGCAGGACACAATGTTTTCAAACATCCAGATGAAAGCAAACAGGGCTAAGGATCTGCTGTCTCACTTACCAAATCAGCTATAGACATGTAGATAAGCTTTTGCTTGAAAACGAAGGCACGCCTGCTGCCTCATTAAGTATAGCTTGTATAAGCACTGCATTAACTGACTAATGCACAGCAGAATGCCAAATGGAGTCTAAGCAGAGTGGATTCCAATTTACAGAAGAGATGAGCCAGCGACTTGAGGTTGCCCTCATCAAAGAATGCTGATATTGTCGTTAAATCTTATTTACTCATCTCTGACGTTAAATTATAATCTGAACAATGTTGTTTTCTCTGATTTTGTGAAGGGAATCAGATATGGTTTGAGCATACTTACCAGTTTTAACTGTGCTTCCTGGCTGAAAACTGAGCCTCTGAGCCTCTGATCATAAACCAAGAAGTGGTGGCTCTGGGAACTAGGAAGGGTTTCTGCTTTAATTGCACGGTTAACACACTATGTTGTAGTTAACACAAGCTACGTGTACATGTGCACACTGTACATACATTAAAGAGTATGAATGAAAGGGAAATGTCTGTAAGCAGAGTGCTGGAAAGGACCAAAAAGGTGACACCCATCTCAGAATTTATTTCTGTCCTGGTGTGGTATTATCAGTCACCCAAATTTGTCAGTTCATAAATGGTCCCTGTAGCTACAGATATTGAGAGCACAGAATATCTCCTAATGGGTCGCGACAGGCTGTCAGTTTCCCTGTAGGAAAACTTGATTAATCTCTTTTTACATGGCACATTATGTTTGCATTAGCATGAGCTGTTAAGCAGGCTATGTTATTATTGCCCTCTTGAGCTATTACTCAATGATATATTTAGTGCATCTTACATGCAAACTTTTACGACTTGAGCTTTACCTTTCGTTGAAAAGGTCATGAGTTCATTTCCCATTGAGAATGACTTTTCAACCCACTTACCTGAAATTCAGTGTTGCCATTTTTAGCTGCACTGCAATGTTCATTCCACCAGAGAGAAAATCATCTTGGAAAAGCACTTAGAAGTAAAACAAAGAGCTGACCTTACCATATTCTGCTTTATAGGGGCTTACCTGGTATCTGTGTAAATGGTCCCTATAGCCACAGCTATTGAGAGCACAGAATACCTCCTAATGGGTCGCGACAGGCTGGCAGGTTTCCAGTAGGATGCTAATTGATTATACAGCTTTCAGACTCACAATATGTTCATCCAAAGCCCAGCATTCTACCTCTTTGCGTTAAGCACTTTTCAGCCACACCGTGCTGGGTTTTATGGTTTCAGCGCCAGAAAACAGGTGAAGGTGCATTTCAGGATTTTTTAAAAGTATATATTATTTGAACCTAAATTACGTGTTTTTGCAGTCAGCTGCTGCGAAACTAATTATAAAGAGTCTATATGCATTCAGTTCTGCTTCTTTAAACATGCAAATAGCTCTCTTGTCATTATTATGGTTCAGTGAATAGGAACAGGGGTAAGGAGGGAGTTTAGCTATTGATTTTTGCAGGGCAGGAACTTCACTACAGATCTCTCACTTTCTGACTTGGGTGGAAATTGTGTGAGACCATGACCACAAGTATTCTCATCTCTGCTATTTCAGTGATGTTTAAACCAGGTTTCCTAATTGCAAAATGGGGATGGTGATCTATTCATTCTGCTGAGGAGGGTTTAGGAACAACGGGTGATTTTTGCATAAATGCCATACAGGTGATCAAGGTGAGCAGGATACTTAATTACTTGGTGTGAAGTGGCAGATTGTTGTATTCACTGACTAGCTATTCCTTAGTAGTGTGGTGCTACTGCTATTCCTCACCACGTACAATCAAAAGATGCTGCAAATTAAATAGTCATCATAGCAGCCACAATTAACTAAAATCAATTTGCACGTTTTTCTGAGAATTTCTTCTGGGGATTTTTATTTTCAGCAGCACCCAGCTTATCATTAATTTCACAAACCTGGCATGGACCAGGGTGCACGCAGAATTATTAGCGGTTTCTAAACACAGGAGGAGGCAATGGGAACTAAAACCTATCCCTGGCTGAGATCCCATACCATGGGTCTGCTCCCTCAGCTGACCCTTTGCATTTTTCAAGTGCTGGGTTTTCTAGTGTGAGTCTGTTCAAACCAGAATGGGAATTATTGATCCAGTAATACCCATTATTGGAAATGAATCGAGAACCTTCAGTCATGCTAGAGAGAGAATTGGCACTGCAAAATGCCCTGGTTTGCCTGCCTGAAGAAAGTATTTCATAAAAAACGCATATATTTTAAAATATTTCTTGTAAACTATGTGTTTGTAGTGTTGACTGCCACATTTCTTGCAGTGCAAAAGGATGTAGCCCTCTTGTTTTCTCCATCAGTAGGTAAAGAGCCCTGCCTGACCCTTTGTGCAGCTCAACAGCCCTCCCTGGTTCCTTGGTAGCAGAACCAGCTGCTGGAGCACACAGAAGCTGTCTGGAGTATCTTCTTGCAGGGCAGGGGCAGAGCAGGATGTCCTAGAACTTAAGGGTTTGTAACTGGTTTCTTGGTGGCTAACTATCAATGTGCATGAGCACAAGATGAGTTCTGATTCAAAAGACTGTAGAAATAGTATGTGTACACACCCTTAAGGACTAGATTTCTTAGTGACCATTTTTTTCTGTGCATCAGGCTAAAGGAAAGTGAAAGCCTTGTGGTAAATAAGCAAAACAGAACAATAGTTAAAACTGAATAATAAGACCACATGCTTTTTCTTTGAATCCATATTACTAAATGTTCTCAGGGTAGTCTTTTGCATCTGTTTATGTCAGCTCTGAGCTATTGCCTGAAGGAAGCCTGATGTGACATGACACAATGCAATGTTCATGTCACCTGGTAACGCACTCTGAAAGGGATCCTGATTTTTTGAGTGTGTTATACTTGGAGATTATTAATTGCAAAGCCTTGCTGCTGTACTGTTTTGCTGGTAGTCACAGCTGTAACAAAAGCATCTGAGATTTTATGGCTACTACAGTTCAGCTTTAAATTTATATATCCTATAAATGCCATAATATTGTTATTTTAATCTGTAAATCAGGTTTGTCATGGGCTATACATTAAAAATGGCTCCCGTGTCCAATATAACTCCTAGCAGCCCAAATTTTGGTGGATAAGTGTTGATTTTAAAAGGACTCTTATGCCCTGAGCTCATCATACTCCTGACTGCCACAGAGCAGCCATGTTATGGGAGATCAAGAGGGAAAAATATTTCTGTTAGTGAAACATTTATTCTTGGTAGGCATTGAGACTTCGCTGGGTTTTTAGTTCTGTCGTTCCCCAGAACCAAGACATCAGTCTTCTTTTTCTAAAGCTGGAACAAGTGGGAGTGATGGGACCAGCCCAGGCAGTTCTGTGCTATTTCATGAAACTCCCTGAGCTCCTCCACAAGGAACTGTGAGCCTGGGGGGGTGTCAGAAGCGCTTCCCATGCTGGCCAGTTGCAGTCCAGCTCCACTCCGAAAAGTCAAAGCAGAGCTCTAAGCCCAGAGCAACTGGCTTTATTCTAAGGCTGACGATGGTACCTCAGCATTGTGCTGACGTTGGTATGAAGCCTCGAGATCAGAGCTGGCCTGAGTGCAGCCAGCCTGCAGTGTGGGGAGGGCTGGGCTGGACAGAGTAGCATTCCATGGCAAAACGAAGGAACCACCCTTGGTGATGTCATATGAATGTGCATCAGAGAAGGGTCCAAAAGGGCAGAATAGGAGCCACACAATACAGGAACCTCCTGTGGCAGAGCCTGTAGGCAGAAGGTGAAGATTCATTCTCCACTTGCAGGAGCAAAGCGAGCTGAAGAGATCTGGGTACCAAAAGCAGGGAAGAGAGGAGGCTGACAGGAGAGAGAGCAAATGGGCAGGGGCAGAGTGAGGATGTGTTTTGCTGCTCTTTGATTTTGGTTTCATGTCCTTAGAGAGTGTGACATCCAGGGGTTGCTGATAACACGCCTTCTGGGTTCCTTGTTTTGGCCCAGCATTGTCTTGACACTGACGTAAAGAGCTAAAGGTTGAGGCTTCTTAACCAACTTAGATGTCATTATATCCAAGAAAGGCAATGGAAAACATGTCACAGTGAGTGATACTTGCACTGAGCTGAGCAACAGCCAGTGTGTTTCTTTTTGCCATCAGGTCTACATGAATATGTCAACAGTTTTGGGGGTTCAGTTGCTTCCATGAGAATTCATTTTGCACAGTATCTGTTCAGAAGAGAAGACTGCTCATGAAAACAAACCGTTCATGTTGAGTTAGAGTGAATCAAAAGAACTATTGTTGCTTACAGGTATGTAATCATGATCATGTGCTTTCAAAATTTTCAAGGAGTCATGAGTTTCAGAAAACTTTAGTCTGTCTTTTCTGTTACTAAGGCTGCTCCTTTTCCAGTCTCATTACTGAACAGCAATCCCACCTGGTCAGACCAGTAGGTTTATATTCTTGGGTTTTTTAAAGGAAAAGAAAAAATTACTTTCCAGCTGATTTTTTTTTTTTCTTTTTGTAAGTTTTACGGAGACAAAAATGTTCTCATTCCCCTACAAAAGGGGATATTGGAGAACAAAAAGTAGTGTAACTTTCCCTTGATTTCCCTAGCTGTACATTGCCTCAGTTACTAGGGAAAAGTTCCACTTAGTCTGATTGTTTCCTTCCCTAGAAGGACAAAGAAGGTGTTTTGCAGTTGCTGATGAATGTTGCTCTGGTCACAGCTGAATAGAGCAGGACACCATTCATTTGAGCAGTGAAGCTAATCCTGTTTTTCAGGACAAGAGCCCTTCATCACTTGGGTTGCAGGAAGATTCCCCAGACCTTGGTTCCTCTCTCCCACATACTCACAAAACTGGGGTGGCAGCAGCAGCAACCCTGGCACAAGACCTGAGCCAGATGCTGCTGCCTGTGCCCATAAGGTGACGGATTCAGTGAGAAGCAGTGGGCATGGGATCACCTTCCCTTCCTCAGGTCTTATTAGTTATTTTCCATTCACACTGTTTTTCTGGCTAAAAAAAAAAAAGGGGTATTTTTTTTCAATGTAATTTCATTGGCTTACCACTTTAGATACAATTTCAGCAGCATTGAATGCAAAATAGTAGCACCTTTGGGCTAGCCTGTTTGTGGGAAGAAAATAAAACTCCTCTTCTTAAAGCAGGACAGGTTTTAAATGTTTCAAACTACAAAAGAACATGAGTTACCTCTTTGTAACAATAAAAATCTGTGCATTTCCAGTAGCCTGCCTTTACAAAGGTTCTGATCATACTGTGCGGTGGTAATAAAACAGATTGTGGCCTGCCTGTGCATCCAAATCTTTATGCTTTATGATTATTTTGCCTTCTGATGCCAGCATTCCTTAAGGTAGAAATTCTTCTCCTCCATCCAGATTTCAGAGCAGGACATAAGACACGATAGATAAGCTATTAACTCTACGTACACAGTAATTTCTCCTTGAACGTTTGAGTAAGACATGTGCAGATCTATCGTGTGGCAGTGAAAAATTCTGAATGGGCACATGTGGTGTTGGGCCAGAGAAGGGAGTGAGAGACAGTGTAAGTGCCAAAATCCAAATGTGTGCCTGCTGGCTCTCAGTGTGAGGAAACATGTAACCTGCATTGCTCTGCTCACTAGTCATTACGGTCAAATCTTGCTCCCTTTGACTTAAGTATAATTAACAGGAGCAAAGTTTGGCCTCTGAACTACAGAAACTCATGTGTGGTAGTCTTTTTGAAAACCTTCATATATCTGTATTTGTGGATAATTTTGATATTTTAACACTGTAAATTTCCCTGCTCCATTACTGGAAGATGTGTCTGACCTTAGCCCTCTAATTGTGCAGTAATTAGCATCTAAATACCATGCAGAACTCCCTGCAAATCAACCAATTGGAATATTAATTCTTAATCTAAATATATCTGGGGGAGGGGAAAATGGAGACGTGCAAATTCAGTCAGTAGAAAACTGTTTTCTTTGCATCTGGTGTTTCTGTGCAATGTGAGGGGGTTTGTATTTTGAGTGTATCCATAGACACAGGAAAGTGCCTCTGAAACTGAGTGGATCTCATGCCTCCCCTCTGGTCTTGTGGGTTTAGGCTCAGAGTCCTAAGTACTGTTATATACCAACTCCAAGCAAGAAAATCAAAATGTGCATCAAGTCAGATCTATAATTCCATTATTGGTCTTTTTGATGTAGTAGAACAGTGTCAGTGGTAGTGATACATTCTGTCTAGACAGCTCTGTGACAAGGTATAGTCACAAGTACTGGTCTCTCAGGGTATATCCAAGTAATGAATAATTAAAACTAGGACCTCCTCAGATCATGGAAAGGTTGCCATGTCCTTCCCACTACCTACCCAAGAGCTAGAGGAGCTCTCACCTGGTGGGTGGCCTGGCTCTTCATGTAGTCTGGATTCAAAGAGTATCACGTCTGCTCTGTTTTAGTACTGGGAAGGCAACATTTAATGTAATAATTTTATGAGCAGAGAATTTAAATTTTGCCTTTTAGTTTTGATTTTTAAAAAGACAGGCTTTTCAACTGTTCAGACTAAAACTATCAAAGATATTGGGAAAGGCATGGGCATGGGGAAAAATTATCCACAAGGTGAGTCAGCCTGAGAACAGATAGTGCCTAAGCAAATTTTTCTCACTGAATGCACTGTTAATTCCAAAAATCTGCACTTGAAAATTGAGATAAAAACCCGCAAATGTGAAACTCTAAATAAGAAAATTCTTTCTATTTTGGACTATATTATCAGCAGGTACGCCTAATATTCATTACTATTTACGTAACACACAAACATACACACACCCCCCTCAAAGCTGTGCAAATACATTGATCTGTAAGTACATCATGAAAATCAGCAAGGTTTGGGAACTTTGGTCACTTTAATAACGTGATTGTATTTAATATATGCAAGACTGAAAGCTTTATGTTGTCAGTAGCAAAACATGAAATACTATATGAATTAGGAAAAATCCAATAACAAACAGCAGGATGCTCCATGCATACATATTACTGTTGTGGTTATGAGCAAATACAAGACTGTACATGATTAACCACGATTTATTCTTACTATAAACTCAGCAGACAGATGCAGAAGACATACTATAATTGCATACACATTTCCTCCCAGAGCTCAAAACCAATAAAAATATGGTAATTTTGTATAACTTAAGACACATTCTTTACCGCTTTTAAATAAATAATAGGGTTTTAACATGCCTCCGTTGTTTTGTTTTTGCAGTTTTGAAATAAACTGTGTTTTGAATGCTGCTGTGTAATGAATTAGAAACAATATTATCTACGGGGAGACTGATACTGTTGTAGAGAAAGATTTTCTGAGTTAAACTTAGCAACATATAGGGAGTTTATTATATGCAGTCCCAGCTTTTTAACACTTTCTGGCTTATCCAGTATTCAGAGTTTTGACGGAGATGTTTTTTTACATCACATTTTGCCATCTCCGGAAAGGATATTTTCAATCGCACGGTATCTCTGAATAAAGACAAAACAAACATCCAAGCCAAAATCAGTCTCCAAAGCTCTGAAAATGGATACAAATTTCAACAGTAATTAAAACTATGGAAACATCAATTGTGTCAATGTTATTTTAAACTAGACATTTCTATACAGAGTCCAGAAGTATAAGACAAGTATATCTAAATATACAGTTAATTGCATCAAAATAGTGCATCCATCTGTGAGTTTTGTTCTAAGCTTGCTGAGCCAGTTGAAAATTCAGAATGTGATCTGCAAACCAAGCAAGTTACTAAGTAGCTGTGGAAAACTTATCTTAAGAAATTGGTTTGCTGAAGTTTCTTGTTGCAGTTCTCAGTGCAGTGGTAATGAAGCAATTTCAGGGCGGTCTCAACAAATTCAGCCTCTACAAGATAAGTTATATGAACTTGACCCTCTTCCCTCTCCTTTCCCACTTCCAATTTCCTTGAAGATTTTGTCCACTTGGTAAGGTAAGCAGCTCTTGAATATTCATTGCTGAGGGGCAGTGCAGATGAGAAACTTTCATCAGCCATCCCTGCCTTTCTGCTGTGACAAAAAGGATCTCTTCACAAGGCATTAGTGTGAGCCTTGTGGAGTCCACAAAGTTACTTTTTTTGTTTGTGTTTGTGAACTGGGAATCCAAACAAATAAAATGGAATGTAGTTGCTGAATACTCAGATCTTTAGCTAGAGAGAGGCAGTTTTTGTCCTGGGTTTTCCAGTCTGATTAAGCCTTTTATGAAACTGAAAGCTGCTAACCTCTGTAGCTGGATCACATGGCAGAGCTCTTTTGTCTGCCCCTCTAATACCGCAGTGCACCTTCAGGAAAGCCAGTTCTTCGGGGAGGGTTAAAGCAGGTTGCCTCCACAGATCACTGTAATGGTATATTTTAATTATGGTTTGCCGTGCACTTCAGACACTCCAGCAGGACTGCCTAATTAACAAGGTTGTTCAGCTTTCACATAGTATCAATCAACTAGTTGCTGAAAATGTCTTGATCTCATTTTCTGAGATTAAAGTATAAACGAAGGACACTTTGCTCCATTGTTACTAAACTAAGGCACTACCATCTGGTTTGCAAATGTGATATTAAAATCTCTGGAAATGTCTGAGGCCCCAACTCAACAAAGCAGTAAGCACATGCTTACCTTGGAATACGTAAGTAGAGCCATTCATTTCAATGGAATCACATGCTTAAGGTTGAATGTATGCTTAAGCATTTTCTTTTAATCAGGATTTTGGAGACTCATTTTGAAATACAATACCAAACTTCTCAAAATAGACAACAGTGGATTAACCTATTTGTATCATTAGGGAAATCATAGCTTAAATAAATTAAATATCCCCAATAGCTTGTATCATATAAGGCTCAGTAACAGTGTCTGATAACATAATGTAATTTTAATTCAAAAATCTTCCATAATGTTTTGTAGTTTGAATCAAACTGTGAAAAAAGGTAATTGCAAGTTATACACAGAAAAATGAGTGAAAGGAAGTAGTCATAATTAGAAATAATTTTTGTGCAGAATATATGATATCCAAACATTTACTTTTAATATCTATTTGGAACAGGTAAATTCTGTTGAGGATTGTTACTATACTAGCAATTGAGTGATGGTTTAAAGACATTCAAACTTGGTTTGAGCTGAACTAAAAAACTTACCTGTCCCTTTTCCCCTCCTGATTTGCTACATTTTTTTTTTTTTGCAAATTCTTACTTGTGAAATAAAATATAGGATATTTCCCAAAAAATCTGGGAACAGTTTGTACATTTGCCACTGGCCCCAGGAGGCAGTACACTGGATGCAGGGATATGTGATGACGCAGGAAATCCGTTCAGTTCTCGGCACTCAGCTGCGTAGTGGGGAGTTCAGGTGCACCCGCCCTTCCCCTGACACGGGTCTCCCTTCGCAGTGCACTTTGCTGTGCGAGTCAGCGCTCTGCCTGTGCCCCCCCAGCGCTGCCCCACACAGGCCAGGGGAGGAGGTGCAGAGGCAGCAGCAAGAGCAGCAGCATCCTGCAAAGACCACTCTTCCTTCCCACTGTAAGGCATCACATGGAAAGCACATGCAGTGGAGACAGATGGTGCTCGCTTTCCCTGCAGTGCCATCACTTGGCACTTGCAAAGGAGAATGTGATGGCTGCATGAATGTAAAACTGCGGGTTTCAATGCTAGAAACTCAAATTTACCCCTTTGCAAAGAACAGGAGCAAGACCTCTTCCCCACAAACATGCCACTTCAGTTCTGTTGTGATGGCATATGTGTGAGCTTAAGTGGTGCTCAGGGACAGATTTAACTCATAAAATCATAAATGGATTTCATTAAACCTACGTGGTCTTTAATATATCAGACATAGTTGAACCTTGGGAGTTTAAAAAAAAAAAAAAAAAAAGAAGAAAGAAAATGAGAGAAAAATATATATTGGTTTATTCCCCTCATTCCCCTCTCCCCCAAACATGAATCATAGATGTTTCTATGCACTGAAAAATAAACTAGATTAGAATAAGAGCTGCATAAAAACAAGGTGCAGTGGCCTTCCTGGGAAACAGAAGGTGTTAATACATGTATGTAGATGTGGTTTCAAATCAGCAATAACATTTTTAAACCTAATTATAGAAATATATTATCCTCCCTTAAGAAAAGCAAAAACAAGAGACCAGAGCAGGCTGAGTTAGTGAGGCAGAGTAGAACATTGTCTTTAATAGTTTCCCTGGTTTTGAAAATAAATGTTTCAGCATCCTTTTGCCTTTTTTTCTTAAGTTACATTCATTGCTGATGTCACCAAACCTAAATCAAAGGTCAAACACAAATAGTTCTCTCATTCTTAGTCCTTGTTCTTTGAACAAGTTTTTACAGGCACAGCATGTTTCCATACTACTGTGGACTTAAAAAAATGTAAAGACTTGTTCCTATATTTAATGCATGGTTTTGAAAGGATATTTTTTTTTGTAAACACTGATGTTTTATTAATGTTCGCACATGAATATTGGAGGAAGTACTGGTGGTTGTAATGTGCTGAATAGCTAGTAACTATTTAGGTTAAAAAAACCCTTCTGTGTTTCTATAGTGCGGTTATCTTGAAAACCCACGTAGCAGTAAAGCTTTGTGGATTAATGCCTTTGAATTGGCAGAGCTGCTTCAGATTAACAATTCTTTCAGCTGGTGCCATATTTTTTTTAATTCTATATAATAACAAACATGATTAGCACAGAAGTGCTATGCTCTCCATAACCTGTTTGTAATTGGGAGAATCTGCAGTGTGTGTCCTACAGTCCATCTCACACTGAAGATTGAGGTGTAATTACAGTGCAGGCAATCTCATCTCTAGTAATTATTGCTGTCGCCATTGATCCAGTTAACCAGGATAACTAACTGCTGAGCCGGAGTTGACAAAGCTTTCTGGCTAAACCCAGACTGCTGTATAACAGGGCATTTTTGCATTTTTTGAGACTTTTTGATTGCCAAAATACGGTGCTTGAAAAAGTAGATAACAAATATTGTGGATTATGTATTACAAAACTGAAAGCAAAATCTGATTTCCCTTCATTCTCAGGATTGAAACTTGTAGACTCACCTTGCAAGGCAAACAATGAAAATGCAAAACAAACCCTTACATAAATGAGCTGGATGTTGAAAGGGGCAGGACTGCTTTCTGATGTAGGGATCAGGGGTGTGCCTGGTCCTCACAGGGACAGCGCAGTGCAGGGTGAGGGCACTGCCTGCCAGAGGGCACTGTCTGGGGAGGGGTAGTGCAGGGAGCCCCAGGGCTGTCAGGTCAGCCTTGGGTCTGTTACAGCAAAGCTCTTTCACAGTTCAGCCGTGGTGCTGTGCCTGTGCAGATAAACAGTCTCCAGGTTCTGTGTTAGCCTGGCCTCACTCGGCAGTGCTGACATGCAGGAGTGTGCCAGCTCAGCTAAGCAGCAGAGCTGGGACCTCTGTGTCCTGCTGCAGCCCTCAGAGAAGATGTACACACCCATTTGACGCTACACCAACAGGGAATTCTTCCAACCTTGCTGTGTTGTGATTGAGAGCAATGTCAGGTCCAATCCAGGGAGAGATACTATCTCTCCCTTCTCTCTCTGTGCACACTGATTTCTCAAAGATGGGTTTAGGTAATCATCAGAAGTACACCACAGTCTAAATTGTTTAAAGACAAACCTCCGTCTGTAAGTCAGAGTTGTAAAATGTAAATCTTAAGCTTGGATGGAAAACAAACCCCAGAAGACTTCTCAGTTCTAACCAGGAAAGGAAATCTCAGATGCTTCTTCAAAAGCAAATGGCTATTTTTCAGAAGTTTAATAACAAGAGAACAACTTCCTCCACTATACTGCAGTATAATTGTTTCCTTTCTGTGCTGTAACTCAAAAGCATCTGAAAAATTCCCTATATTCAGCTACTACTAGAGATTCTGCTGTATTACAGACTGTTGCCTTGCCACCTTCTTGGTTGTTGGCACTCCAGATTGAGGACAACATTGTGAAATTTAGTGTAACTGGGTAACACTTTCTTCACAGGGGTCCATAGTGAGTTTACTGGAACCACTTGAGGAATAAAGTAGTCTTCCATGGGTTTAGACTAGGTTTTCAGTAACAGAGACGACTTTCACATTCGTTATGTCAGGCACTTTTCCAAACCCAAGCTGGCCTGTTACAATATGACATACCTAGGCTGCCTGACTTTTTGTAAAAACAAGTAATGAAAATGTAACTGAGCAGCAAGATTTGCTACTTGGTTCTTGTAGAAGGCTCCACGGTATTACTGTGGTAGGCTAAAGACTTCAGTGTTGCATTTCTGTACCTTTGGCTTTTTAGGAAAAGATATTGGTTTTGAGGAGGTTTTCTCTTTTCAGAATTTTTCCTAGATTCCAAAAGTACCCCTTGACAGAGGTTTTGATCAAAGCAACAATTTACTGTTTTCCTCATACAGTTTTGTCTAGGTCTTACCTAACCAAGCACCACTCCCAAATACACAAAATGGCCATTATGCCAGTATTAGCAATGACTATGACAACTGTAAACTCTGAATCTGGAAAGTTCCAGAATAGTTCACCATCAGGCTTAACACATACCAGGAAAGTTCTTTCTAAAATGTCACCAGAAGAAAGTGGCAGATACAAAATTTGTCGTAACTGCATCCCAGACCATAGTGACAGCAGGGCAAAAAGCACTGTAGGCAGACAGTTGCCTTAGAGAATGCCTCAGAAAATATTTTTTGGAACACACTGGCCACAGAGTAATTCACCTTTCCATGAACAAAGACATCAATTTATTCAGTATGCTGTAAGATACAATGAATCCACACAACCAAAATCCACAGCATCTTTGGCTCTTCACTAAAGCAATATATAGGCACCTTATGTGCAGTACTTTGCTTTTACTTGTATTTATAACCCCATTGAAGAAAAAAGTCTATTGGATGTACTCACCATGGGACCATATATACTCCAGCATCTGAGCAGGATATAAAATTATCCACCAGATGCAGTAACTGGCTGCGCACTATGCAGTCATCTCTGTGTAATGTCAAAAAAAATAAAATATAAAAAAAGCCATGTCCCATCAATAATAGAAGGTATTGTAAAAGGGTCATAAATTGAGAGGACAGCTTGTTGGTTTGGGCTTTGGTTTTGTTTTGTTTCTTCAGTGAATGTGTTTGCCCAAGAAAAACCTTGCAGTGAATCAGTGTTGTGGTAGCTGTTTTTTAATAAATATTTTCTAGCTTTTCTCTGAGCAGTGCAGCTAGCAGNCCCAAGAAAAACCTTGCAGTGAATCAGTGTTGTGGTAGCTGTTTTTTAATAAATATTTTCTAGCTTTTCTCTGAGCAGTGCAGCTAGCAGCCAGGTTTAATGAGGAGGTGTTTTAACATCCATTCAAGTCCTTTTGGTTTTCTACATTTGCATATAGAAGACTTTTAAGAAGAAGGAAACTTTAGAGGTGTGTTCACTGTAAACTGTGCGCCCTTTCCTTCCCAGTTCAGCCCTTTGCTGTACTGCTGCAGCATCAATCATGGGTCTTGAAGTCTGGGGAACCCTGATTAATCTTGTCAGAGAGAAGGATGGCAGCTGCTAGAGCACTGGAGCTAGTTCTGCTTCCAAGGATGTCAGCAGTAGAACTGCCATTGACTTAAGCAGAAACTGAGGCATGCTTATCATGAGAGAATATCCTCTTCCAACAGAACAAAAAAAAAAAAAGAACAGGTGCATGAACTTGGTCCCTTTCTCACTTATCTGTACACAGCACAGCAATTGATTGGGTCAAAAAATCACATGTGAAGAATGTGACAACACAGAGCCAAACCTGTGCTAATGTCATACTTTAACCACCATCTCCTGGAGATCCCCCAAAGTAGCACAATTCCAGCTGTCTTTATTTCCTCAGCTCTAAGCTCCCTTCCTTTTACATGGGCTGACCCTGTTCAGTGATACATTTTTCTCATGCTTGAGTGTTTACATATGCACCTGTGTCTTAGACTTTTTCAGGTACATTCACTGTTCTATATAGTGGAGCACAGCTAGCACATTAAACTGCCTCTGCAATACCGTGCTCCACTGTGCGTGTTTGCTGGCTGCACAGCTTAGTAGGCATGTTTTATTAATATTCAGAATTACATCTGTAAACAACCTAACAAATTCGAAGGGGGGGAGGGGTAAAATGTGAACCAATATCTCTTTGTTCAGGTTTTCATTAGAGAAAAATTCTATGACTTTCCTTTCTCCCAAAATGTAGATCCATATCCTCTGTGAAAAAATACTGTCTTTCCCTGTTCTGCACAGCTCATTAGCACTTCCCTCCATACACTTATTTCTGGTGCCATTTATTTCTTCTGATATCATATTATGCAAATGTAATACACAGCCTTGCTGTATAAATAAGAAGCCTTCCTTAGCACTTATTTCTTTTTTCAAACTCTACAAAGTGCATTTCACAAGCACAGTTGCTCTAAAACAATTGCACGAATTGGATAACAGATTAAAAATATGTCTGAGAAGAAAATCCCTGAACAGTTAATCTTAAAGGTCACAGACTAAAGTAGTTTAACTTCATAAAACAGGATCCTGGGTCCTGAAGGCTGGCCAGGAGAACCTTGGAACATCTTATGTGAGGAGAGGTGAAAATCTTTGCATGTCTAATGGCATATTTATGACTAGACAAGCTCTAAGGAAGTCTGTGGTTGTTTTTTGTAATCCTAAACACATCTGTTTTGTTAATTGGAAAGAGCTTTTACTAAAACTGAATGGTGGGTGCTTTTCAAGTAACCCAATTCAACAACTACATCCTTGCGTGAAAGCTGAAACAACAATTGCTGCTTTTCCCAATAGTGTACATATTTGGAAACAATTGTTCGGTTTTATACATTTACCAGGATGTGTCAAGATTAGAGCTGGATTTTTCTGCTCATGTCTAGCCTGAAAAAAATATATTTAAATGTCAGTCTCAGCTGACACAAAACATTTTGCCTGACCTGAGACAAAGAACCTTATTTTCTAAGAGGGTTATTTATGGGGTTTTTTCATCCCAAAAACCGAATGGGTCTGTCAGTTTCAAAATGCAATGTCATTTTGGAACAAAAAGTCAAAATATTTCACCTAGAAAATGTCAGTGAATAACATTTATACTTCTCTGATTTTGCTCTTTTGGCCAAACTATTTTACAACATGATCTGACTTTTTGAATAGTTTAATTCCCTCTGAGACTGCATATCTGCAAATTTTACGTACCCTGAAAATATTTTCAACCTCCTCTAGTTAACGTGCAGGTACTGCTGAGGTTTGTATTGACTTCAGTATCACTCCACAAAGGCACATCTTTAGGGCGTAAGGTCTGCCCCGGGCTGCCCTCAGGGTTCTGACCAAGGGGAGTCACTGGAATAGCTGACCTGCAGGTGGCCAGGATCAAGCCTGGGTTAGGATCTCTTGCTTTTAGAATGTATGTGCCAGCTTGCTCTGAGACTCTGATCCTGTTATCTCTAGTCAAAGTTTTGTTTTCACCTATATCTACACATATCTAGGGCCTTATCCTGGAAATTCTTGCTCATACCAGTAAATTTCATTGCCAGGAGAGTCCTTTGAAGGCAAGGCAACTGTTCCCAGTGTGACCAGGAGTAGGTGCAGACAGGATCAGGCTTACAATCAATATACAAATACTTGTGCAGTCAAGCACTGTATTTGTATATGTTCGTATTTTACAATGTTAAGAAAGTTGTGCTAGTAAAGCTCATTTTCCTTGAAGATTGTCAGCCTTAATAAGAACTAAGAAACTAGAACAAAGCCATCATGCATTCTAATGTATTTGAACATATGGCCCTAGGACCTGTTATTACCATATCAGTCAGATAAAGGAGTGGGAGAGTCGTTGCAACAGCACAGAAGGAAAAATGTTAGCACAGCAAAAGGACTCTTAATTTTAAAGAAATACTCAGTCTGTGAATTTAGTTTCCAAATTTAAGAAGTCTTGTGGATAGTGTAAAGTTCTTGCAATTCTTGTTCAAATAGTAGTTTGGTCATTATCGTTGAAGCATTCCTTTTCTGTTTAAAATTGAAGTTCTCCTGGAAATCTACCTTTGGAGTAAATGGGGTGTTTGAAATACCACAGTTGCTCCTTGTTCATGGTAGGCTACAAAGGTAAGAAAAATAATCTCAAGCAAAAAGTGAATTCGAGTCAGAGTCCATTTCCAAGGCACACCTAAAAACCTAAACTGCTCATTTAGTCTCTGTCCTCCAGCTCTGAAATGTCTATCAGCATCAGCAAACGTACAGTTCCCAGATCTCCAAACAGCAATCAGCTGATTCTGTTGCTTATGTGTGTGAGAGAGAGGAAAATGTATGAAACAATCTAATTATATGTATCTGGAGTAAGAACTGGACCTGGGTTTGCCATGAACTTAATGCAGGTTTAGTTGTAACTCAGTATCATCTAGAATTCCCAACCATCTTAGCCATGTACAGTGTGGCTTTTTCCTGTTAGTTCATTGTAGGCATTATGGTATTTACAGAATTCTAAATGCATTTGCTAATTCCTACAACTTGCCGTAAGCACGGCTGCCTGGCAGCAGGTTAGTGAGTCAGGATGAGCGGTCTGGTTGAGTTTCATGAATGCAGATGGTGCAGAGCCAGGATGGATGGTCGTGTCTTGTGATGAACTACTACCACCATGTTCCAAAGCATTGCACCATCTGGATTGTGATCATTTGAAAATTTCTTGGTTTATATGTCATTAAAACATTTTTAAAGCTTTACTTGAGTTTTATACCAGTGTTTCTGCTAACTCTACAGCTGAGCAAATACAGAAACATTTGGATAATTGCTTTTAATACTTGCATTAGCCTCCATTAGCTTTTTTTTTTTGAAAAGGATTTTTCTTTAACAATGTTCCAGTGTCTTCCGTCTTTCTTTCCAAAGATATCCACATAAATTAGTTTGCTCGAGATAGATAGAATTTGTCTTGTATAAAGGGCCATCACTAAGTCTGTATCATTTAAGTACTGTGCTTGTCTTTGACAAAAACCTGAAGTGACATCTAAAAGCAGCTTAAGAGATGCACTTCGAGATGGCCTCATCGTGGTCTTCAGCATCCTCATGGGTGGAATTCGAGGGGCAAGAACAGATCTCTTCACTCTCCTAAGCAGTGACAGCACCTGAGAGAATGGCCTGAAGCTGAGTCAGGTTTAGGTTGGATAGCAGGAAAAGGCTCCTCACCCAGAGGGTGGTTGGGCACTGAACAGGCTCCCCAGGGCAGTGGGCACAGCACCAAGCCTGTCTGAGTTCAAGAAGTGTTTGGACAACACTCTCAGGCACATGCTATGATTCCCAGGGAGTCCTGCACAGGGGTCTGTATCTACTTGAAAAGGATGCATTTAGGGTATTAATAAAATCTAGTGATAAGGCAATTACTGCATTGCACAACCAAGAGCAGACAACAAGCTGCATGTTTTTGGTTGTTTTTCTATTATGGCACTTTTTAAGCACTCATATTGCAGCTTCTGCTAAAGAAAGGAGAGGATGAGAAAGGAGCCTGGGAAGCAGTTCTTGCATTGGATCTGCTTATCCAGCAGTTTCAGTGTGAGTTGATGGAGGACTCTGGTTCTGGGTTTCCCAGACTGGTGTCTGGCATCACCCTGACTTGTGCAGCTTGTGCAGCCACATCTGTCACTAGAGAACATAACTTTTGCACTGAAATATGCTTGCCCACTCAGCCCAAGCTTTTGTGAATAGGATTTTCAGTCTTTTGTCAATGGGATTTATGTTTATGTAGTGAGGAACATGATTTTAGCTTGGGAAGGGAAAGTAAGAGGGTCTTTTTCTACTGTACTCGGGGCTACACTGAACAGCTAAGCATTTCTTCTGTTAAGATTTAGTCCAATAGGATTCACAACAGGCTGAAACCTCAGTCTAGGAAATGCCTTTAGGCTACAAGCCTGATTTCTTGCTCCTAACTCTATTTTGCAGTTAAATCTTTGTGCAATGGCCATTGGTTTCCTTGGGCTGTTTTTTTTTTCCCTTTAGTGCCTGCTTTTGTAATGTATGTTTGTGTCTTCATGATGTTTTAAGGAAAAATTTCTCATTACTCCACCAAAATAGGCAGGCAGAAACTTTTGTGTAACGCTGACTATGAGCAAGCTTAATACTGAGACTAATTGACACCTATTCAAAAGAAAGGCCTGTGCCTTCATGAATATTAGTCTACACTTCTTGAGACTGGAATATCCCAAAGACCTGCTGAAAACTCACCACATACAAGTACAGGCTTATTTGCCAAAAGATTCTCAATTATGAATGAAGGAAAACAAGCTATAAACTATTCACTGACAGATCACAAACAGAATGTGAGGCTAAATTTGTGCACTATAAATTCACTGTAATTTGTTTACTTGGCCTCATCAGGTCATAGGTTATGCTGGATATCTGCCAGGTCCTGGTAAAGCTGAGGCTCAGTAATTCAAGAAGAAACCTTGTTACCGCTTACGGTAAGAGTTTCTCAGTACTCTTCATGATGGAAAGTCAACTGAAATGAAAGTAGGTCTCAGTATATTCCCCACTGGATTTCAATACCACTTGTGGGCAGTTAGGTCAAAACATCATCACTGGATGTGTGCCACCAATACGGTGTGTAGGCCAGGCTGCAGGGGTAGTATTGTGTGTCAAACACTGATGTCCAGGAAAGAACGGTGGTACCCACACAAAAAAAAGAGCCCAATAGCAAGGAATGGCCTGGGATGTTTCCACGGAGATTATTACTGAGCCACATGAGTCAAGAAAACTGTGACCACAAACTGGTGGGAAATTTCACTTTATGCCCTTGAATCATGCCCAGTTTCTGCACATGCTGGAGAACAGATTGCTGGTAATACAGCAGAGGGCAGCAATGGAAAATGACCCTTGGAGATTCCATGCTCAGTGTATTTTGCAAACAATAAACAGGCACAGGGTAAATAAAACATAAAAAGACCAGACCAGAACCAACCCTAAATAGATCCTCTAGGAGTAATCCTCCAAAAGCAGAATGTTCGGGCAACGGTACAACTTAGAAAATGTCAGTGTAAATATTCTTTTCTGCTTATTCTCAGCCTTAAGCAAATCTTCTGCTAAAAGAGTGGGGGGGTTTATTACAGGTGTCAGGGAAAAGGGTGCCACAAATCAAATTGCCCCTGGGACACTTGGAAGCCCAGCAGTTCACTATCATGCTTTTGCCTGAAAAATACTGTGTGAAAAAGACTGTTCATTTGCCATTGTCTAAGCAAGAGAAATGAAGAGAGCATATTCATAGGAATGAGAAACAGAAATTCAGTATTTAACCTCCTTGCACAGTAATAATTGAAAAGGTGTTGACCAGCTGATGCAACTTCTGCAGCTTTGATGGTTTCATGGCCCCTTGCTGAGGAACTAGCCCAGCACTGTTTCCATGCCCTTAAAAATCCAGTATTTATAATGAGACAATGTCCCTTGTTTAGTTAAGAAAAATTAAGTTTATTCTATCAATCTGATACATTTTAATCTGATAAAGTTTCTAAAATATTTCTGTGTCTAAAACCCAGGGTTTTAGGGTTAAACAATTTTCTGTGAGTCAGCGAAGAGTAATCTCCTGCTACAATCAGAGCTCTGGATAATGGCTATATTTCAGACATACATTATGTGCACTTTAAGCAGATAAGTGTTAGAAAACGAAGTTGAAATAGACTTCTTGTGAACTGTGCTAATACAGAATGGGAAGGATGGTTTAACTGTGAAACTTGAACAAAGGGGGGAAAGAGATCATTGAAAAAACTTAATTCTGAAATGGTAAGTGTGTGTGAGGGACAGAGGAAGACAGAATTATTACTGTGTCCGAGCACTTCATGCCCTGCAGAAGGAAAGAGGGTAATTTGGATCCATTTTCATTTACCAATCATGCCTTTTGAAGTGATGGGGTTTGGCAAGGATGTTTATGACTTGTTTAACAATTACTAAATGAGCCTTTCTGTTAAAAAATCAAGCTGACTGTGACACGGACTCACCTTTCTCTCCGATGCTACTGCTGTTTGATTGTATTAGATTGAATGATGTCTCGAGACTCACATAGCCCTCAGAGAACTGTCATTTACAGTATTTAACATTTATTCAATGAACAAAGATTATGCTGAGCTAGAAAACAGTAAGCAAAAAAATGTCCTGGGCGATTATAAAGATAAGTGTACCAGTATTTGATTTGGAGAGCTCTGATCTGTCTGCTCTGACATGCAGTGGAGATTTAAACTTCCTTCCCAAAAGTTCTTTTGGAGATATTTACTGTACCTACAGCAGGCTTTGCTGAAACTGCATTCTGGAAGATACATGTAATGTGATTTGAAATCAATAAGATAATTCCAGTACTTCATTTTAAAGATGAACTTTATGAATTTTAAACAAATTCTAAGTAAAATGCACTTGCACTGCAAATATTGCATAAATTGTTCTCCAATTTTATCATGATTGAATGGCAACTTGTTAGCACCATTATTTCCCAACACATTTGTTTCATAACCATATGAATGACAGAGGCAAAACTATACTTGTTAAATATATACATTGATATTTTTTACCTTCTGTTGCTACTCGAGGTAATCTTAAAATACATGCTTCACCTTCAAATGTGACAGCTGTTTCGTTTTGTTTCTTTTTGAGAGCTTCAACCCATATTAGATTAGTCAGTCTTTGGTGTTATGCAGAAGCTGTCTGTATTCCAGGCTGCTAAAACAAAGAGTGTTTTTATCTGGCATATTAAAGTCAGCATATTATAAAATCAAGCACAGTATCATCTTTACAATATAAAACGTGTGAATCATTTATACGTTTTTCTGCTGTCAAATGATGTTTGGCAATCACCGTATGATAATGAAATGTATAATTAATAATAAAAATGCCAACATCTGTTAGCTTGCTATTACAGACTGATTCTAAGTGTACTACTTGGAATATGTCATCATTAACTTAATTAATATTAAAATCCTTTAAATACAATTTGTTTTCATTAGTTGCTAATTTAGGTGGGTACAAGGCATACAGAGTAGGTTCTATTTTTTCCCGTTGTCAATAACCATATTTCACAAATGCTTTTAAAACTGTTAAATTAATGTAAATGTCCTATTAGCAGATTAATCCAGTTAGATGAATATGTTGTGTTCAGCTGTGACTGACTCTGCCTTTGCCTTAGCTAGGTTTGCCTGTTTGGGGAGACCCCTCTCTGGGGGTGCTGCTCTGCCTGGGTTCCTGCCCACTAACCTCATTAGTTGTTTTTTTCTGCTTTTTTGCTGCCAAAGTAAAACACATTCAGGTGTTTGTACAACTCCTAGCTGCAATATACAGGTCCTTGAGCTAATTTTATGCAGATATACAATGCATGTGTGTAGCCTTGAGACACTCTGCTGCTCACTGAGGAGAAAAGGTTCTGAGGTCAGGCTCCCCTGGAGGCCTGATCAGCTACTGAATGAAAAAAATTTCCCCACGAATCTATACATACATTCATATATACATGCACCTATCTATGTATGTATATGTCTATTTAGTGCATTAACACTTGCCAAGACAAATATTGGACTGGAAGATTGTATGGCGAACAAACAGAGCCTGTTGTAGAGAAGAAATTCCCACTTCTTCTGTCATGCCATCTGCAAGGAAAGTCTTGTCTGTGGGGCAAACTGTGAGGGACTGCAGAAACGCAGCCTTTAAAGCAAGCCTGCCTATCCTTTAACATGCAAATTAAAGTCATCCTCCAGTAGTCTGAGAGCGACCTAGGGATTTGCAGAGGCCATCTGAAAGCTGCTAAGCTTCCCAGTAATGGGGGTGAAAACATCTGGCCGTGGATGAAGATCTCCCAGAAACATCCCATTCTTCTGGTCACAGCTGAATTGGGAGGCATTTTGTCATTTTTGTGCTTGGAGTCTGTTGGTAGTGTGTGTCCCTATAGTCTTTCTCTGAAAAGCTATTAAGGCTATCGAAAACAGTAGAGCCACATAGACATGCTTCATTTTGATTTATGAAACTGTTATCTAAATATTTGTGATAATTGATAATTGTTTTTAAATAACCCCTACATTGTTGCAACAGTGAACGTTACAAATTTTCATAGGAACAATGCATACAGCAGAGACTGATCACATCGTTCTTGGCATGCAATTAAAGCTGTCCACAAAAAGTGCCCAGATCTCCATTTGCTGCCTGGGAAGGGCTTGAGCTGGAATAAGTAAGAAAGAACTTTTTTTTTCCGGATCCCTTTCCTCTTCATTAAATTCTCCGTCCACGGTTTTGTAGTGAATGCAGTAGAGAAAGTAACTATTGCTGATTTTGCGCAGTTACAATACGAAAAACTCACAAGTTAGAATTAACGGGTTGTAAAAACACACTAATTAGAAAAATGAAGGAAAAAACGAGTAAAGCATTTATGCTGACCACAGATATAAGACAGCTTTCTTCAGTTCACAGTGATAGTCAGGAAATTAAAATCATCAGTGAGGTTATGTACCTGATTTAACAAGAAAAGCAATGCCATATTTCAATACAATCTCCTATAGTATCTTCATTTTTATAACATTCTACCATCTGCAGCAGGAAGAGGCTGATATCTTCATAAGTGAAACTTTTCAAGCTAACCTGGTTCACTTTGGTAGGAATAAATTTGGGGGTTCTCCTATGTGTAGCTGAGCTGCCTGACCTGAGAGAGCAATTTCCTCCAGGAGAGGGAAAGTAGCAACCAGTGGTATGTGCTGAGGGCATGTCATCTCTCCCGCTAGAAGGACTGGCATCCCTACGTCTGTAAAATTCCTTCAGCTCGATGTATCAGTCCAAATGCCTATGGCTGAAGTCAGGTGAGATGAGTCACATCATTTGTCTTCATCACTCATGTGAAGAGTGACTAATTTCTCTGAAGATTACTTGGGAACCAAGAGAAATTTAACACCCAAATAATTTGTAACAGCTTTAGTGAACATTAAAGCAAACAAAATAACCCAGTAATAAAAACAAACAATAGAAATGGATGCAAGAAGCAAGTTGCTCCTAGGCTTTGTTTTCACGTGAACAGCTTCTCTGTTGTATGATTTGTGTGTGGCAGTAGGATGGAATAATATTTTCAGGCAGGCTGATGTGTGTTATTAACAGTAGGTCAGAGGTTTGGGGTTGGTTCCACTCCAGAAATTTTTAATAGTGGATTGTAATTCAGTCCTGGATATAAAAACTGCCTGAGTCAATGGTTATTGAAGCTATTTACTTTAATGATATATTGAGTGGATTTTTATATGAAAATATAGAGAATGGATTTTTTTTTCATTTATTTAGAATTTTTTCATCCTGATTTTTAAAAAGTCACAGTTCTGGGCACACATTCTCTACTGCCTCCAGTGGTTTGTTCCAGCCTGCCTGCAAGAGGTGCTCCAGGCTGCCAGTGGAGCTGCCTCCCTCCTTCCTTTCAGCCAATGCACACCCTCGCAATGCAAAATGTGCAGACTTACAGGGTTAGAGGTGAGAGTTGGCTGCTGAAGAAGCTTAGCTGGGTGATCAAAATAAGCCATTACTTCCAGAAGCAGAGGCATATCCATGTGTAAGTGAACAGAGCAGAAGCATCCTGAGGGTGTGTGATTGCCCCTATGCCAAACCCTACTAGTCCCTTTTCCCCTCAGTCTCCCACCTTCCATCACTTTGTTCAAGGGGGAGCAGCTTGGTATGCAGCTGATGGTGGGATTGCTGGTGTTACAGTGTATGTGTGCTTCCAAAAAAAAAAAAAAAAAAGAGAAAAAAGTAAAATCTCTGGTATTGCTAAGTATACTTTTGACATATTTGATATATTACCCTTTAAACAGTTTAGCCAATAAAACATGCTCATTTCAAATGGAGATGAGCACCCCTTAGCTGGCCACATGCTTTATGCGGAGGAGATCAATAGTATTTGATCTTAAATAGTATTTGATATTAAATACATTCTTCAAGCAAAGTGTGCTGGAACTGCACCCTGATAAGGCTGAAGTCAAAATTAAAATACACTGATTTCAGTAGGAATGAATTCCAACCTTTGATAAACAGAAATAAGGGAAAAGCCAAATCAGTTAGGTATTCTTCAAAGAACAAGTGTTATAAAACATAACACTTACTGGAAAGGGGGAAAAAAGTAATAATATGCCTGCCACAACTGTTCTATAGCAAGTGTAATATATTAATGCAAATATAGTATTTCCATTGGCCCGTGTACCCACTTTAGCTCACACATACAAGAACTGCATATGCCTAATAATCTGTGCTATTAGTAAAAGAGAAGCTGTGTAGGGTCTGGCTTCTTTCTTGCAGAAGTGAATCTATCCACTGCACTTCTGCCACTATCATTATTGCTTGTCTATCTAGTTCCCATCATGAATAATACTGATAGATAGTAGTACTGTAGATAGTATTGTTTAATCAGTGATAATGTAAACAAATCTTATTTTCCCTTTGTGCTGTTAGTGGTTATAGTGCATCTTTGCAGCCTGCCTGCATTTTCGGTGCCAACGAATAGTTTCTGTGCAGAAAGGGAAGTGTTTCACTTTGTAGATGTACCATTAGCAGTTTGAGGATACTTTATAAGGCATCCATGAGGTCTGAAGGAGAGAGCCTATCATGTGAAGGACTGTAACCAATCTATCAGGTCTCATTTGTGGGTATTTTGCAAACCACCTCAAATCTCCAAATTTCAGTGTCCTGGCAGTTGCAGAGTATTGTATTATTGTTTTATTTTTAATAAACTCATACTGTGAGTTACATAGGCATCACTATGATTTGTCTATCTAAATCATATTTCATCAGTGCTTGTAAAATACAAATATTTGTAGCTCTATAGATCTTCCCTGATCGTACAGCAGTTTCCAGCCAATGCTGTGGAATAAAACACACCAATGGACTAGCAGCTAAAATTAGTAATTTTGAGAATTGCTTCACCCTGTAGATCCTTTCTGTAAGATTTTCAGATCTGTCTCCCTTAGGGGCAAGTCTGTAGCATGACTGTGGTTCTCCTGCTAAAAACTGTGCAATATTAAAATAAAGGGACCCCTAAATGACCCACTCCCACCCTCTTGGATCACCCCATCCCCTTCTTTCATTCCCAAAGTAGATGTACCTCATATATTTCTAATGCTAAATATATTCAAATTTAAGACACCAGTTTTCTAGGGCTTTTTAGGAATTGCCTCTACTCTGAAAGGAGTCAGATGACATGCTTAAGTGGCAAAGGTTCAGCTATATTGAGAGATGACACCAAGTCCTACAGAGAGGTGGATGTGAATGCAATCAGGCAAAGAATAGGTGCATCAGCGAGATCCACTAGTACCAAACAAAGTTTCTGGCAGCATCAGCAGTGTGTGCTGCCCCCCAGTATCTGGGCTCAATGAACGAACCTTAATTCATCTGGTAACTGGAAGACCCCTCTTACCAAAGTTTGAAAACCACATGCCAGTATAACTGTGTGAGTAGATGAGAGGTTGGATGTGCATTAGAATAAGATCTCCTGGGTGTTTAGATATTTCGTAACAGCAAGTGTAACAAACCACATCAAACCCTTCAACCACTCGTACAGTTGAACCAATTAAAAACATTAGCAAGTCATCTGTGCACTGAAGTCCATAAAGCTTAGTGAGGTGAATTATTTCCTCCCTAAGGACCACCACAAATTAGAGGGAACTGGTCAATCTTCATGAACAGGACACATAATATGAGTATTTTCTGTACATCTGAGTTGGCATGGCAGCGTGGAGCTGAAAGCAAAGGCAGGAATAAGGAGTAAAGAGTGTCACTATTCATCATTGTGGATTTATTTATTGCTTTGCTAGGCCAATGCACACCTTTCACATGAAGGTGGTATTAACCGAGGGAAGTATTCATCATCTCCTTTGTTTGACCTAAGATATAAATCTGGTCAAAAAACTGCTTAAAGGGAATTATTTTTGAGGATTATGTAAAAGAAATACATCTCGGTTTGGTTTTCATAAAGGCTGCAGTTCTGGCCACAAATAGCTAAGCAGAACACCATTTAATTGGGCTGTAACTGCAGCACATTATATTCCCCTTGCTCCAAAGCTGCATGTCGGGCCACTCGCTTCTGATTCAGTCACACAGATCTAGCTTAGGATGGCTCTTCAAAGATTGGATAAAGTGTATGCTTTAAATACATAACTGTATTTTTTGAGTCTAAACTTTGTGATTACACTTTTCCTAAGAGAGTAATATTTTCTGTGTAAAGTATGCTTTACAGTGTATTGGAATTTAACTACAAAGATATACACCTTCATAAGTACAGGCTATTAAAACAATTTACTAGTATGTCAACAAGTACTGATATGTATATAAAACCAGAATAATTTGGTTTGTTTTAATGCACTGAGCCAATCCAGCAGTGTGCTGTCAAGTGCTATTGAGAATCACTTTGCACTAACAGGATGACATGACTGGAATCACATTCACTGCACATCTTAGTTCTATTGAATGATCCAGAGCTGAAATGAATGACTGACACTTTGTGAATAAAAGAATAAAGCAATTGTGCCATTCACACTGCACTAAGGGTGAAAATTTGCTTTCATTATATTGGGTGTTAAGATTCATTGTATTAGAGTTCATTAAAGTAGGTGGGAGAATGGGACTAAGTGAATAATTAACAATAAATCATTTATCAGGGAAATACACTTTTTCCTTCTCTTTGTAGAAAATCCATAAGCAAAACACAGCTGCTTCAGAAGTATTTGCTACTCAAATCTATTTCAAAAATAGGGGTTTTTTTTCCCATTCCTAGCAGTTTGGATTGATTGTAATTTCTCAGTTTCTCTAATTGCATTGATTAGCTACAGTTTGTCATACAGGTCCATGATTAGCTGTCTCACTCCTAGTTGGATATGTTTGCCTACTTCTCCAGAGCAAATATCAGTGTGTACACATGCAAATGTAAATTTTTTCTTCACCAAAATCTTTTCAATGACACTTTGAAGGCTATGACTGCTGGTGCCAAAAAAATGAGGTTCCTTGAATTTCTGTGAAATGTAAACAAAAAATCAGATGTACAAGGAAATCAATTTGAAACAATGGCAATATTTGCAGAGTATTTTTGTAATATTTCACTTTATTGTTTTATCTGTGCATATTCAAATTTGATAGAAATTAGATAGACAAAGATAAATAGTCAAAAATAATGTCTGACATGCAAGATAGGCAATGGATAGCAAATATCTGCATTACAGTGTGCAGTGCTTTGTTACAAGAGGCATTTTGAATACAGAGACTGTGAGACTGTTTTTCCCAACACTTTTTTTTTGTTTATGACTCCACTGAAGTAATTTTGCCATTAAGTGTAGTGACATCAGTGTGTTACCCAAAACAATTGACCACTGTCCTTTGTAACAGCCCAGTGCACAGTGTTCTGCAGGCTTCCTCCTTCAAATGATAGGATCCCTCATGCCACATATTTAGCTTTCCTCTAGTAGTAAGTGCTGGTATCTGGTTCAGATCAGTGGATTAAAAGCTTTACAGGAGTGCTGAGAATTATTATTATCTTAGTTATCACTATTCTTCAGAAGTATTTTCCAGGACTGCAGAGACTTTGGGCCTCTAGATTGCAGGGTCAGACAATGCCGAGTGCCTGACACCATAATAACGAGAGAATTCATTCAAATAGAAATGGTGGTTGCCTCCTACTAGTTTTGATAGCACTCAGGTAAAGGAAAGATGTCAGAGAATGCCTGTGGGAAGAGATCCATCTCTAATCAACAGCCATCCAAAAAGTCAATAAATTAATTTCTCGTTCATAGCTTATGGAGAAAAAGGTGCATTTACAGTAAAATATAGATACTGAAGCCCATCAGCAAAAGAGCACAAACCTTATACTTAAATATACATATAAAGCCTCCCTTGAACACTTTTTCAGAGCTCATGTTGCCGACAGTTATACCTTAAGTCTTTTATGTGACAAACTTTGCTGCACACCTGGCGAGCAGCGAGCTGTGCTCTTCCACGGGGTGGATCGGGTTACGAGGGGGGCAGTGCCAGGAAAGGCTCAGGAGGGGTGTCTGAATTATTTTTTAAGAAGAAAAGCTTCAAATGGAAAGTGTAACCCAATGCTTTCTAAATGTGGAGACATGCTTAAAGAGCAGTCCTATTTGGTTTCTCTCTACTTTAGAGAAATTTAAATCCTCGGTAAATAAATCCTGCTCTTCAAGTACTGAACAAATGAAATCGCCCGATCAAAATTTAGAGAAGATCCTGCTGCACTTTCCAAAAGCAAGAGAGATGGGGAGAGAGTCAGACTTCCTAAGGGAGAGCTAAAGCTCAGCCTCCAGCAACACAGAGCTAAATTGTGTCCTTGGGTCAACTCAGTGGTGCTGGGATAGCCTGGGTGTAAGCTGAGAGCGGGGCCTCACCTTCCTGGAGGAAGATCACAGCCAAAGTGAACGCGCTCCTCTAGCAGAAACAGCTACTTTCAGAATAAGAGTCTTCCTCCTTTGAAGCCTACAGGCATGACAAGCATAGGCTTAGCAAAAATAGACAAGGGGAGAAAGAACGGAAAACAGAAGAGTACAGGAATTTTTTTTAAGCACCTAAGGTAGGTGGAAAAATTCTTTCATGTTCTTGTGCAGTTGTGATCTCCAGGCACAGGTGTGAGCACAAACACATTCCCCCACAGTGGAGGCTGCCAGCATGGGAGAGGAACTAAAGCTGCTCGTGCTGATGAAATGCTCTTCGAAAACACATGGCTGGGACATGCTCTTGTAATATTTTTGCTTGAGTATGGTCAGGTCTGTGGTCAGAGAAGTAGCAGAGTTGTGGTAGGGCTCATTCAGAGCTGGTCAGCCCTCTTTCAATAAACACTTTGGTTTAGGGTTTCTTTTTTAACTCGGGAAAACATCAGTCAAGCAAAAGCAATCCCCATCCAGCAATTCAGCTGTGTCTGCTCACTCTGATGAGTCACTGGAGCAGAGGCTCAAACCTGCATCAGCAACACCAAAGGTGAATGCTCCAACTTGTTAGATTGTATAATCCATCTCTCATTAAGTTTAATAATATTTAATTATTCCTACAAATTGGAACAGCTCAGGAGTGACAGAAAAATCTCCTTTCGAGTGACTGGCTCCTAGTAGTTAGAACAGATATGTGGGATGAAAAAGTTCAGGTTTTGAGTCCTTGCTTTGACCCTTTCTGAGCAGACTCAAGACTGTGAGGTGGAAGATCCCAACCATGAAGTTACTGGCTAATTCATTGTCAGACCTTCTCTCTACTCTTTTAGGAGACAAAAAAGAAAAGGCAAAAGGTACATAGTAGAGGATCCTTTGGAATCTCCCAAATGTCTGATAGAAAATCTTTTATGCTGCCCTTGTTCTAGGCAGGAGCACAAGTACGTATTTATACAGAGCACAAGGAGGTGCTTCAGGTGCAGGGTAGCTGGACAAACACAAGGGCCCATCTTGCAAAAACCATACTTAGACATCTGCAATAAACTCAGGCTTGTGTAGAAGGCTCAGAAAACGGCTTCTATATTATTTGCTTCATTGTTTCAGCCAAATAAGGCATTAACTTTTTTCACACTAAGATCTTTTCCCCCATTCCACGTCTACCTTCAATAGCAATTTTCATTGTTGTTTTAATTGTTGTCACTGTTCAAGATGAAAGTAGCTGGGCGTTAAAACCAGGAAAGATGCAGATGTATGTAACAGTGCTACAAGACACACACAAACTAAACCTATTCTGCATCCTCTTACAGCCCTTAAAGACTATTGAAAGAGGGCCAAAAGAGGTCCCACAAGAGTAAGGGGCCTTTAGTGTATTCTTCATGTTTTTCCCACAGATAATTTGGAAGAAATACAGTGTACTTTTGTATGCCCCCAAAGTAAAATTACAACCAGCTGATGGAACTATCTCAGCAGCAATGAGAGTCAACTCAGAAAGGCAGGGTTTGTTGCCAAATAACACAGATTGTTTATAATGAATATAAACAATTATACTGCTGACCAGATTCCCAGTACACTTTCATCCACAGAATATACAAAATACTGCTCTGGCACTGGTCTCTCAAATATTTGCCATATATTGAGCACTTCCAATGAATGAAATTCAGTGGAGACGACACACAGGGAATTCCACATCACACTGTTCCCACTCCCCAGCATCTCTTGTTTCCACATACTTCATTTTGCACTTCATATTATAATCCTACATAAGCAAAATGCTTCTTGATTCACCATGATCTCCCCCTACTTCTTTGATCCCACATTGATTTTTCTTGTCTTCTCATGTAACAAGTTTAACATTGAGCAGAGACAAGAAGACAAAGGGAGTCTTGCAGTTTTTCTTATTGCCTCTTCCTCTGTCACATCTTGGTGCAGATTTTGACAATGTGACCCATCTTCCCAGAGCTGAGACCGTATGTAAATCGGTGGTAGTACAGAAGAAAGGCTTTCCACTGTAACACCCATCCAGGTGGACTGAGCCTGGACACTGCCAAGCATTTATCTGAAAGCAGCAACTTCAGAGGTTTCTAGTGCATTGTAAAATTGAAAGTGTTAAGGGAACAAAAGCATCTACAACAAATGAAAAGAATCTTGCAAAATAAAACTCTCTTTAAAGGTGTAATGATAGAAATATATTACATATTATGTTAACACAGGTAATTTGCAGGGAAGTTCCATAAATCATCATTTCAATGGGTCATGAACTTCAAACTGCGCATTCAGCTCAGCAATTTTGTTAGAGCAGAATAACCTTATTTCCATACAAAGAGTAGTTGTGGTGCTAATTCTAAAGTAGCAAATTGTCCTTTTGTTTCAAAACTTATTGGTACTGTCATTGACACATACAGGGAAGAAAAAAAAAAAACAAAAACAACCAGGAAAAGTTCACCTCTTCAATGTTGTGCACAGAGGGGAAGTTGAAGAATGAGGAAGACGATGGTCCACTCACTGCAGTTTTCTGTTGGAAAGGAATGTGTTTTGCTGGCAGAAGATAGGTTGCTTTAGTTATTACTGGAGTTAAAAGCAAACTCTGTGTATACCAGTTTGGAGCACAATTTCTAGCAACTGCTTACAGATTTCTGTAGTGTAGCCCCACGTGTCTTCCTTTTTTTTCCCCCTGGAAAACTGCTCCTCTCCACAATATTTTTCTTGTAAGAAACAAGCATTACTGTTAAACATTTACACAAAATAGAGCTTTTCTCTGTGATTTCCTCAAAACACTCCCACCAATTTTATCATGAGTGTTAGGAAGATACCTGATGGGTGAGTTGTGGAGTAAAGCTGAACCTGTCTTTCTAGAAAGCTGTACCTGTGATTCTGCCCCATCATCTCATTGCTACTCCTCTCCTTGCCCATTTCCACCTGCCACCCCGTTGGAGTCAGGCAGTCAACACAGGCTTTGAAGTTTGACCCTCATCTCAGCTAAACTCACTTAATACTGAAGAGGTTTCCCAGTTTTCAGTTTCACTGACTTCAGTTGTGCACTTACCAATGCCCATGACATTGACAGTGACTTTATCAAAAGCAGGACTGGGCCTGTGATGCTGTGATTAAAGTTTCAAGTGCAGATACAAACTCTCTTGAAAACAATGAACTGTCATACAGTATGAAGTGCCAACCGATCCGTCATGTTATTTTCTTGGGTCCCTATAAAACTGCAAGGCCTTGGATTATAGCAAATATGAAAAAACTAATGATAAAGTGTGATACATTTGAGCCTGGCCTTGAAAATTTGCAGTTACTGCAGCTGTGGGTGCCTTACACTAACTACATCCTGTTTATAAACAGCCAGCACAAAAATGTCACTTTTCTGATTTGAAGTCATTTGCTGTAGCCAAATATGCATTTCACGATAACAAAAGTGTCTCAGCCAGTTAGAACTCATTTCTCTCCCCTGCAAATAAACAGTAATCAGCTCGTCCATTGGTGGCAGTTGCTCGGTTTGTATGTGCAGCTCCTGCTTTGAATATGCAGATCTCTCCACTCTCATTAGTTTCTGAAGGGTCTCTGCTCACCCTGCTTGCTGAAGCTGGCATTTCTGAGCCGTTTGGGTGACCATGCCACAGCTTATCACCCTCTGCTGAAGATAAAGATAACTTTAAAATGTATATAAAACAAAAAACCCATACCATGTCACAAATCAAATAAAGCTGTCAAATTTTTTGACCTAGCAAAGGTTTTTCAATACCAAGAATGAGTGGAAGGAAAACAGCTCTTGCAGATGGGTGGGTCTTATCTGTAAGGACTGGATCTGGCAGTGTCTTTGTCCCATGCCAATAAGCCTGGTGGGAGTACATTCACAGGGCTGCATCTGAGTAAGGCACACCTCAGAAAGTAAGTTTATTCAGTGTAGATGCACAGGCTCTTACTCTCAATATAACAGTCTGCCTTCCCAGCACTGCCTTCTGTGTTGTTCTGGTTTATTTTTTGATAAAAGATAGTTTAGCAGACTGCATTAAGTTCCAAAGCTTAAGCTCCGAAAAATATATTTTTGTTATTAAGAAAAACCTGAATCAGCAACTCCTTGTAGGCTTATATGCAAGCTGCATGAGCAGGTTTGTGAAGGGTGTGTACATGCTGATCTTGCAGAGATTTACATCTGAGTGTAACCCATCTCTCTCTTCCCCACCACAGTAGTCCCAGAGAAGTGGTTGTGAACCCACAGTAGCAGTTAACAAACCATTACTGTGGTTTAAGGCATCAGTGCTTTACTTTTCCCAGTTACCAGTCCAGTGTCAGAAATTTCCCCACATTTATTCAGCAGAATGATCTCCAAGACTTCTCCCTGGTTTTCTAGGCTTTTATGGCTTTAAAACTACATTAGGTTTAAGTAGTTTAAGCAGGTGGTTAAGCTGTCTGCCTGATTTTGCCCAGAGAGCAGAGGGAAGAGGCACATGATCTATTCTGCAGAGTTATGGGCAACAATGGTTGGCAGAGGGGCAGTAAAAAGCAGCTGGGCCTAGAAATGAGCACCAACACATGGGAGGGGATGTGCATGCTCAGCCCAAGCCCCTGGTCCTGCACCAGCACCAGAGCTGGCACACTCCCCTGCCCGGGCAGAACCCACCAGCTGCCCAGGACAGACTTGGAAGTCTTTTGGCATATCTTGTCACAGGACTGGAAACTCTGGTCTCAATCAGGAAAACAGCTCAGATCATTAATAATTACAGTCTGTGTCAGTGGGCCTTAAGTGCCTGTTTGAGGCTTAGCCATCTGCAGATGGAAGGGAACATGTCCAGGGAATTTAACTAAGCCACAGGACTTTGCACTGAAGCAGCCACCAAACGCTCCATCCACTCCTTGGTGGGATACAGTGTCTGACAAGCAGGTGGTCACAAACAGCTTGAGGAAATCACTGCATCTGCTTTGTTAAGTGAGCATGTGTCTGAGCCCTGAATCCATCTTTCAATCAAGCTTTTAATAGGAAAATGTAATCCTGAAAATGGTGTTTCTGAATGGGACCCAGGAAGAAATAGATGGAAACACAGGTATGGTTTAAAGTGAAATCAAAACAAAAAAAATCAGTCAAATTGCTGTTAAAAAGTCCCATGGTGCTGAAAGCAATCACAATACACCAATCAATTATGAAACTGTAAATTGAAGTTTGAAACTGCCCAATCTCCTTGTCTAGTTTCACTTGCAAGGTTGAGTCTAGCCAAAGAAATTTAACAGTAAACCAAAGAAAAATCATGGGGAGATATGGATCCAGTGTTTACACTGCCATCCCTTTCACAGGGCTATGACAAGAGAGAGACTAGAAAAATACAAATTGTAAAATACAATCTTATCTTGCTATTCCCCTTCTAAGATTGATGAGCTATAAAAGCAATTAGCCAGAAATGTTTTTAAAACTTGTCAAATACATTATTTGACAAATATATTAATAAATCGCGTATCTAGGAACAAACTGCATGAGCTCTGAAAACTACCTCATCATTTTAAAACAACTTGAAAATCTCATTTCATCCATTGATGAATCACCTGCCCACATTAGCAATAAACTGGCACAAGCAAGACAGAGACATTTTTATCCTTCACATCATATGAAGTGCATTTCAGGCCACTTGCACTTTGCTAAATTTAAGCAAAGGCAAAAAAAGGCACATGTGTGTATGTATTTTGAGATAGCGGATGCACACATATAGGTTTGGGGCAATTCTCTGCATCTGTGCGAGCTCTCACTCTGGTTTCTCTGCAAGGATTCTCCTCTGCATAGAGAATGATGGAGGTCTACAGGCACAGCTGAATCTCTCTCAAGTGATTCCCAGCTCACCTGCAGCTTCTGAACTGGGAAAAGACCCACTTAGTCATTCAGGCACCCAGAAAAAGAAATTACTATAGGTCAAACTTTACATTCTTATCAGCAACTTCAGTCTTAGCAGTCAGGTAGCTCCATGCAGAGAGCTCATGCACAGAATGTGTGCCCCCCTCCAGTAACCCCAATGTATCTCCTTTAGGAAAGGGCCCTTCCTCCAGCCACCCAAATGGCCACACACTGAGGCTGAGAAGCTCATTGCCCTCTCATTCCCCTCCCTCCCTCTGCTGGTCGTGTCAACAGCTGAATTTAATAAAAGTGGGGGGGAAAACATGCATATTTATTTAGCTGTTTGTGCAACTGCAAAAGTGCTTGTCCTGCATGGTTATCTGACAGTGGCTTTCAGACCTGGTGACTGTTTTTCGCCTTATATACTGCTCGTGACCATGCCCTGCCACTTAATTAGGCTGAAATTAAATAAACGGATCCAATCCAATTCTCCAAGGTTATGGACTCATATCTGTGTACTGGACTGTAGTAACTGGTTGCTTTGCACTGCCAGAGGATGTAAATTGTGTGCTTGGTTTGGTGCCTATGCAGCGTGTACTGAACTCCTGTGTGCTTCGTGGGGAGTCCCTAAGCTGTGGCCAAGCCCAGCTTCACCTGGTACTTCTCCAAAAGAAAAGTTAAACTCTCAGTTCCTTGCAGTCTAAAATATAGTCATCCATGATACATATCTGAATCGTGGTCAGTCCATGCTGCTTCTACCATCCACTATCAGTAAGCTAATTATACTGTTGTGCTGCCTTTTTTGCCATATACTCCCTGACATTTGCAGATGAGATGGCTGGAAGTATGACATCTTGGTGAGGGAGAAACAGTTCACAGGGATGCACTGGCTTCCACAAAAATTTCATCTGAAAAAGATCTGGATCTAGTAAGAAGGGGAAAAGAGGAAGGTAAAAAAAATGTCCTTTATTCAAAATTAAATAAGCAAAAGCATGCCTTTTGGTGTAGAGCTGAGTGGGAACCCTCTACTAAGCCCTGCAAGTTTCTGCAAAATAGAAGTATTGCCTGCTGGATCATTTTCTTCATTTCACAGGCTGAAAATGTCAGGTCTTAGCTGAGAAAGGAACCCTAGTCTTCCTATCTTGAAGTCAAGGTACACACTGCCTTGCTTTCTCCTGAGCATTGTTCTGGCTAATCTCTATTAATTCACAAGAAGCCGTATCATATATTAATAGACAACTTGGCCTTGGAATTTATTTTTCAGATTTTTGTTATTGTCTCATAAACACAGAGCTTCCTTAAATTGTCATCAAAATACATCACCATAAAATTACTGAAGCAATAGGGGAAAAAAAACCCTACAGCACTGCAGCACCAAATTCTGCTTCTAGTAATATGCTGTGAAATTCACTGTCCTTGTGGGGATCTAACAGCTTTGCCTTATTCTTTTACTGATATGGGTAGTCCAAAAGAAGCAATCACACCTTTAGCAAAAGTTGATTTAATTTCCATGGGACTGTGGGCTCCAATCTAGTGGGACCATCTTAACTCTTCTTATATGCAGTCAGCACTAACTGCTGTTCTTCACTACTTTGCACCTTAGATAGACATTTATGTCTGAGTAAAGTGGCTGTAATTTATATCTGAGCAAAGCAGGGCTCTTGATTTGGAAGCACTTTCCATGGGTGTAAATGACAAGCCCAAGGCAGCAGCAAATCCAGCCCAGGAGATACAGTTAGTCCATTTCAGGGAGCCGGGGAAATGAGACTTCGATTATTGTGATCTGTGCAGAGTAGATGTTACAGGCTGTGACACTTTGCTAGAGAGGAGGATGTTGTTTTTGCTGAGCCACACACGGTGCCTCGTCTCCCACACTTGGTGTGGGACCTGCAGCACAAGGTGGGAGCCCTGCACCCCACAAGGGGTGGGCATTTCCATGAGGCTTCCTGCACCTCCCTTGGTGAGGGGCTTTGGGAACCTCCCGGATGCACAGCCACAGAGGATGGTACGGTACGAGCACTGCGGTTCTCAGTAAATAAACTGTGGGGAAATGGCAGTACGCAATTAAATGGCAATAAAGATTTTGTTGTTTCAGTTTTATGCATGTTTTAAGACAAAATCTGTGATGAACTGCATTGTGTATGCTTGCACCAAAATAAAGAGGGTAGCATGGCATATAAATAAGTTTAGAATTAGACTGGTATCTTTTTCAAATTATGACTCACTAACAGAGTTTTACAGAAATTTGATTACAATTTTACTGCATGGAGGACTCTTTTGCATCTGTTTCACAGATATCCACCTTTTAAATTTTATTTAATTTGTATTGATTTTTCCTGCACTTTCGTAAGCAGGCATCACACATCTGAGCACACACAAAAATGATTACTTAAGTGATGATTTAAAAATAATGGCTGTACATTAGCACATGAATGATTAATTCCTTTTTGTGACTACAAGCATCCAGGCTATGGCTGAGTAAAATATTGATGGTTCAAAGAAAATGAGCTGTTTCTTAATTTAGTTTTGTTCTGGTAATGTGTAAGTAATGTTGTTCCCTTCTAGCAGTATGCATTTAGTGACCCTTTTAAATTTTAATACCTAGTGATAGCTAAACTAATAGTTTCATGGGATATATGACGGGATTTTGAAAAGATGCAGATAGAGTTTACATGCCTTAATTTGAGACTCTCTGTAACAATACAAATTAATACAAACAGGTACTACAGAAAAACCTAGATAAAGTCTCCACATATAGGCTGGCATTTCACTAGAAAGCCGAGGCGCTTTTAGCACAAGATACGTCAAAAGGTGGAGACTTCATTGTCACTTTGGTCTCGGGAGGCTGAGGCACATGAATCCCAGTTCATCAAGGCCTGATGCAAGTGAGACTGTGGGGATTTGTGAGACCAGTACAAAACGAGAGCAGGACTGCTCTTACCACCTGGTACTTGGGCACATGTTCACACCAAATGTAGGGGGACTTGAGCTCTGAGATTAACCCCTTACTGGACTCCTACAGCTCCACTCGGAGATACACCTACATTGCCTTTTCTCACTATTCCCACAGCTGTTGAGGGGTTCCTGGAAGTTTTCACCACGACTACAAGCACCCTGAAGTGTTTCCCCACATACTTTCTGCTAAATGCCAGAGTGGGGAGAAAGGCAGTGAAAGACGCACTGTTCCACGTGGTCCTGCCCACACCTTCATTGCAGACCATGGCAGGCCAGGCTCACCCATGCCAACCTTCAACCTGCTGCCTGGTCAAACAGAGCAGTTTGGGCTCAAGATCAAATAGAAACATTTTAAATACTCCATAGATGTGTCTGGGCAGTAACACATGTAAGGACACAGGTTAAGGTAGAGCACAGCTACAAGCTTTGACATCGTCAGATGGGAATACAACCTTGTTACTCAGGTTGATATACAGACTGAATTGCTGGCACTGCCTACCCCCTGCCCATCTGTTAGAATGGCACTTTGCCCACCGCTGTGGTGACATGCCAGGTTTCATTTGAAGTAGGTGTCTTCTAACAATGGGTTTAGAGAGCAGCCTGTTGAAGACAGCAACTGACACTTCTTTCTTCAATAGGCTATTTTTGGAGTGGGAACACTTGCTGGCAGCAAGTGCAAAGGGCCTAAATCGGTTTCTGCTAGTCAGCTGCAAAAAAATCTCCTTTGCTACAGTAAGAGAAGGTTTGGACTAAAAAGTAAAGCGATTGCTTCCATTTGCACTTTCTGGCCTCACATGGGTGTGTTTATTGTCTCTACTTAATCCCACTTTACCAAACTGCATGGCAATTTGCAGGTGAGAAGGGAAAAGGAGGAAGAGGAACAGTGTATTGCTTTTGAGACAAGAAAGGGTACTTCCTTTGTTTAATTTTAAACCATGATCCTTTGATATTTTCCACTGCTGCAATGGATATTATATGGTAATCCTGCCAGGACATTTTGTATGTGAGGAAGTGTTGGAGGGCTGGTTCCCCAGGATGACATTTGAAAACTATAATTCACATTTTTTTTCCTTTGACAACTGAGAGAAAAGAGGGATCTTCATGCAGTCCCAACAAAAATCAACAGACTTACTGTCACTAGGTCTGTTTGAAAGGGTTTTGAAGATTCTAGGGAAAACATAGACTTAGGCTCTGTCAAAAGTTCATGAAGGGGTGTAGATCAGAGAGCAAGTTGACATATGCAGTTCTCCCTGGTGACATTCTGGATACAGGACGCCTGAAACGTGGGCAGGGTGTAAAACCACACGGCTTTAAGAACAGCCCAGATGGCCAGCAAGCCCAGGAACACATGCTCACGTGCTATCCTGATCCTTCTAGGAAGGATTTTGACTCTAAATTGTCAGCTTGACATCAGCATTGTGACATTATTGATGGGCAGGAGTGATACACGATCCACCTTGCAGAGAGCTCCTCACTTGGGTCTGTAGTGAGAAGTCATATGGTGTAACATTCCTCTTCTGACATGTCCAAAGCTCATCTGGGTTTGAGTCATGGTGATGTGATGTGATGTGATGGCACTCCAAGCTTGGCCACGGCCCTGGCAGTGCACTCTGAGCCTGGGGCAGTGCAGGGGACTGACTGCCCAGGTGGCAAGGGCCCCACCAAGCCTGTGCTTCATGTAGCTGGGTCCCACATCCCACACACAGAGGGTGTTTCTGTGTGGTTACACGAGGAGGTAGAGACTTTCCACCTTTCCATCCCTCTCTGGTTTAGTGCTGAGTTCTTGGCCTGATGCACATACGTGGCTAACAATGACAGGGAGAGAAATGCCAGCTAGGCATTTTCCACCAGCATGTAAAGTACATATGCACACAATAAACAATCATCGAGATTCTTCTGAACACAGGAAGTTATTCAGGCAGCATCTGAAGTACTCAGATAAAATACCCAAGTCTGAAAGAGCTTTTGATAAGTAAGCTGAGAATAACCTGTAGTTATCTTTGGCTACTGGACATTAGAGACTTTATTATAAAATTATTTATTTGCTATAATATGGCTGCTAAAATTCTGGCACCTTGTCATGCAAGTAATTAGAAAAAAGTCAGATGTATAAAAGGAGCTGGAAAACTTTGACTGGAGCCACAAATACTGTTTCTTCCACTGCTTCCCAAACAGCCACTTTTCATACCCTTCTCTTACCCACAAAGACACAGAAAAGAGGAGATCAGTAGCTAACAGTGACAGCAGCTACGACTGCATCACTCCAAGCAGCCGAGGGAACAGAGTGCCTGCAGCAGTCTCTGTGATTTGCCAAGAATGGAGATGTCATGGCTTACTCTTTTTTTTAAGCCACGTCAGATAATAGTTGTTGGCATTCCTACCTGAGCCTGTTTTTCCAAGTGAAGCACCATCCAGAGTATTTAGTAATAACTTCATTATTACCAGTTGCTGCTTTGTTGTATATTTTTGCAATGTTAATTCCTCGAGTATACAATGCAAATAGGAGATTTTGTGGGGTAGAATAGGGGCCACTGCTAATTTATATTGCCTTGGACCTAAAGTGCTTTCTACACTTTTGACCCCACACCCCCCCTCTTCTAGACCAAGCCTCCTCCCTGACAGCTCCTTTGCATGACTGTTTCTTGCATGAGTTGTCACACACAATAGTATTTCCCCAGACTCTGTGGAGCTTTGCATCACTCAAGATTAGTGGGCTGACATGCACAGTCATATAAGCAGCTGGCACACTGTGATCAGTGAAACAATGTGGGGGTGAAATGGGCCACCTATCTCATTGTCACCCACTGTCACCTCAAAGGTGAAAACATACCATCTTGCATCCTCTAACGAAAAATAGTAGGATGTGTCCCAGGATCAGTGGCTTCTGGATATGGTGCCATTTCAAATGTTGATGGGGGGAAGGAGTAGCAGTAACTCCACAGCATCAATCTGCCCTCATTTTCACCTCTTAATTTTCATAATGTGGTATATAGATAATAATAACTGTGTGTACTCACCTTCTGCAACTGGAAATTTTCCTTCTGCACTAACGTGCAAAGCAGAACAGAGAAAACCAAACCTTTCATGGATGGTTCTGTTACACCTACTCAGTGGAAAAGCTTTTGCAGCCCACAGCCAGTGCACAAGGGGGAACAGTGAGGTACACCAAAGCTAGAAGTAATTTCTTTCAAATTAACAGTAATGTTAGATAAGGCTGTAAGTGTTGAAAAAATAATTAAAGGTACCCACCTATGCCTCAAGAGCAAAATATCCCAGGCTGAAGTACACCCTGAGATGTCAAGGGGCATACGCTAAACAGAAATTCAAGGTAATATGCCAAAGGTAGCAACTCCTGTCATTACGGATTGTGTGTGGGCTATGAACTTTCTGTGTGTGTTACAGAGGTAAAAGTAAATAGTTTGACCATCTTTCTTCAAACCCAGGATGAGAGTCTACTCCCTTGCTGGACAGGAATGCCATGTGGCAAGGCTTTATTTCAGAATTCAAGCAGATACAAATTTACAAGCAGTTTGTTTACCTTTCTATTCTTAGTAATTACTGGTATTAACTATTTTCTAAGCACCCTCTCTGCATCAGCCCTGAATAATGTCTGTCTGATCCTTTACAACTGTTTCACTGCCACCCAAATGAGGCAGGTTTTTGGCTCCTGAGTCTGGACAGCTGCTTAGCTGTGACAGCCCGAGGAGCTACCTCAGGCTTGCCCAAGGGAGATTCAGACTGTACTAAGTTACATTCTTAGAGACTTATTTAAGGCCTTAATCCAAGCAGTTATATTTGGTGGGACAGTGAAGGAGCAAGGTTTATGTGTGTCTGTGGATGTGTCTGTGTGAATCTGTACACGCACACACATCTAATTGCTTGTTTTCTGTAATACTAAACCCCCCCATGATTGTAAAATGTCATCAGCTGCTACCTGTGGACTCACCTTTGTGTAGGATGTGACTGTTTGTGTATGAAGTCAAGCTGATTCATGTCGGATTTTATGGACTCTGGAATGAGTAATGTGATACAAATCTATAGATAAACTAATCTGCTGGTATTTATAACCAGTGAGCAATTGCCTCAACCCTTTGCAAGTTTTGAGAGGCAACAGTTACAGTAGAAAGTAGCTACACTGTAGCTCTGAGCTGCTTGAGAACATGTATGGTTGGTTAAATTTCTAAGGGAATATTTGATTTACCTTAAAGAAAACATCAATTATGTCTTTGGTCATTTTTACTGATAGAGAGTAATTTTTCTTCTTGGCCAAGACATAAAACACTTAAAATTCCGAGCCCAGTGAAATAAATAAAAAGATAAAATCATCTGTTCTCATCCTACATTATCTTGTAATTTACACATAAATAACAGTGAAATAATAGACTGTTTTCAGGCCTATTCTTGTTCTGAAGGTCAGTGGGTCTCCACAGGACAACAGGGACTCATCATACAGAATCAATTACAGGATTAGGTAATCCCCTAAAATGGGACTGAAAAGTGATTTTCTGTAAGAGAAGTTGCTATATATAATATATAAATAGATAACATTAAGTGTCTTGTCATCTGGTGATTATATGCCATGAACACAGATTTGTTACTAATACATCTTTTCATCTGTCTATGCCTGAAAAAGGCAGCACATTTTACTAGTAGTGAGGAAAAGTGTAGGTAAACACTGTGGATGGTGAATCTGTACTGAGTACAGCTATATGACAAATGAAATTTTGGAAATTAAAATTATAGCCTGTGAGGAAGATTCCCTATTAATCTTAGAAGTGTGCCATTAAATCTAATTACAGTAGTTTGTTGATATTACCTTAGATGTTTTAAATAAATTCCCCATCAAAAGATAGGTTCTGTAATATACCTAAATGAAAAGCTAATCATTGTACAGAAAATGCACTTTTGTGGCTTTCAATCATTCCTGCAGACATTTCAAGTGCTGAAGGGAGTTTGCAACACCTGCCACTCTACACTGGGCCCCAAAGGGCACCGTGGCACTGCCTTCAGCATGGCTTTTCTATTCCCCACTCTCTGCCCTGCACAGCTGTCCCTCTCTGGGAGTTTTTATTTTTTTTTAACCATATTATTCTTTTGCAAGGACCAGGAAATAGTCATATTTTACTATTGCAATGATCTTTGCAGGAGAGTGCCATGGTCAGAACTGTTGGCCTGAAAGACTTGGTTTGTCAAAGTTAAGCCTGATGGGGAGCTTGCAGGCAGGAAAGACCAGTTTTACAAGACTGTGCCCAGTTAGGTTTATTGCTTGAATCCTTTTTATTAGCTTTGACATACAGTCATCCAGATTTCACTCTAAGCACATTTCAAGTAGTCAAATACGCAGGACAACACATTACAACATTGTGTCTGTGACTCTTCCATCTTTGCTGACACAGAGTTCTCTCTGCCAGCCCCACAACCTCAGCAGAGGAATTTCTGGCTTTCCACTGCCTCAGGGTCATCCACACGGGATCCTGCAGGATCCCCACTGGCTGATCCATGCAGTATACTGCCAAAGCTTAGAAAAAATTACTTGTTTTCCAATTATTTTTATTCATTACTGGTACATCCTTTCTACCTCCCCAGAGGTAGATGGGGGAAGTGGAGAACCAACATATTGAATTTCAGAGGGACTTTTGCCTAAGTAAGAATTGAGAGCAGCTATTAGATTTATCACTTAAATATTCAATATAGAGGTAGTGTTCTGTATGCTTCTCTAAGGCAAATTGGTATCAGATGATCGTGGGTGGTCATGAATAACAGTGTGGACCCATTTCTTACACCAGCCAGAAAGATAAATGACAAGAGTGAAAGCATATGCACAGGCTGATCCTATACAGAGACAGGATAAAGTTGCCAAGTTTGGGTGCACAGCCCATCATCGTTAGCAGAAAATTATCACTACACCTTCAAGTGACAGGCATACAACCTGGGATTTCTACACATCCCTCTAAGTGAGGAGGCAGATTAGATGAAAATATAAAAAACCCCACAATGATGTTATTAATGGTGGGACTCAATGATCTTAAAGGTCTTTTCCAACCTAAACAATTCTACGTTAATTTTTGACAGTCAGAAATACTTTAAACATAACTCTCAGTACAGTATTCAAGAAGATGCTATAAAAGAAGTGTTGAACTGTTTTGTGTCCTCCTATATTTTACAAAATGGTAATTTCTTAAAAGCACCTCCTATATTCTGACAACTGAAAAGAGTGAAAAGGAGGGTTTCCCATAATGTGGAAAATATGAGAAAATTATCTTCTTACCTTTAAGCATTCTAAAGAACTACACTCATGTGATACTTGAATTGGATACTATTTACAGGGATAAAATTGCAACGTCTTTACTTAAACTTACCACTCTTTATAGAGTAGTTGACTTATAAGCAATTATTTGCCTCTATCAACACAGCACAGGCTTATGATATTGGCAATTTGCTATTTTTAGCCTATTGGTGTAAATCATGAGCGACAGCGTTCTGAAATGTCTCGCTTCTGCGTTGATACTGCCACAAGCTCAAAACTCGAAGAAGGAAAATGGTTTTATTGCTTTGCCAGCCAAACACTGGGATTTTCACCTATATTCCCCGAGGCAACAAGGTTTAGGGTGATTGAACAGAGATAGGATTTAAATGCATTCTAGTCAGACTAAAGACCCATCTTGGGATCTAAACCACGGGGAATGGGGGGTCGGTAAGTGGCTACAAATAGGGCAATAACTAAAGTAAGGGTTCATGAAGACTGGCTGCTAAGGCCAGGAATGGTAGGCATCCATTCGGCAGAGGTGAGCATTAGGAAGCACCCAATTCTGCCTTGTGCAGGCTAAAGGTGGAGTACCCTAACGAGCTATCAGATTCAGCCTGTGTGACTTTAACCCTGTTCTGGTGCTGTGAAGCATTAGAGCTTGATCTTCCTATTTTCTACGTTTATGTTCTTAAAAATCCAAAGGAGAGAATTCTTCACCAATCGATAGAGATAAAAAGCCTGTTTTTCTTGGAAATTGTTCTACATTTATTCACATATTACACATGCCTGCCCTGCCCTGCACAATGGCTCCCCAGATATTGAGAAGACATGAAGGCACATAAAACCAGAGCTGTATGAAAATAACTTTTCTAGGTTGTTAATAGAAACTAATATTATCAGGCAGACTAATGTTTACCCCTGCTATGGGAGCATTATTCATTGAATAGCACCTTAAATTGTCCAACTAATTTTATGCACTCATAATAAATAAATTCTATTCTCTTTTATTATCAAACTTAATTACAGTCAAGGTAAGTCATCACATCCACACTTTGCAATTTAGATTTAAGAACAGTGAATATAAAAACTGCATGTCTGCTTCATTGGAAATTATGTATTGATCTATATTAAATTACCTACCAATTCCTCTACACAATGCCATGCAGTAGGCAGATGTTTGTATGCACTGGCAAAATGTGATGATTTTTGGAAGAAAAAAAAGAGACTAGAGGAAGAAAATCTCTAGATAAAATAAAATTACTCTCAGGACATAACATCATCACTTCTTGGCACTGCTGTGACTTGACCATCCTTCTGTAACTGATGTTTGCTGTTTTTATTGGAAATGACACAGCTTAAATGAACATGTCCTCAAAATATAAGTTTCATATTTCATCCAGATGCCATTGTGTCGTGGGTTAGCATGCTGAGTCACTGATTTGGCTCTGGCTCAGACAGGGGGAAACCATCAATGTCACTTTCCTCAGCACTTTGTATTTCCTAGGGATGCAAACTTTCCTGGGCCACCATGCTCTGAAGGTGCTTTCCCGAACTTCCAAACTGCCCTGCACTGTGTGCACTGGCACTTCCTTAGCAAATCACCGTGTGGCTGAAGCGGTGATTTTAATAACACACCTGCTTGCTGAAATCAGTTAAGCCTTGGTTATAAACCCAATGGAGACATTCAAGCACAAAGAAATGTCTGGTTTAAACACATATTAGTTTAGTATTATCCATATATTAATGAATCAGAAACTCAATATGGTGTTCTAACAGATGGTGGTTCTATTATCGGTATGTAAATTTTTAATATTTTGCTTACATTTTCAAATTCGTGAACAAGTGTTGCTTAAATCTGTAAAACACTTAGAGGCTGAAAAGTCCTTTAGTCAGTGGGAATAATCCATATGCTAAACCCATGAGACAGGGTGGGTAAGTGCTCTCGTTACCACCTCGAGCACAGGGACAGTCTCCTCGGAGCCAGAGCTGGTCCTGGGGCATTCCTGGCTCTTGGGCTGACAGTCCATTTTATTGTGCCTCTGTACTTGCAGATTCTGCTGATGTGTTTCTTTTACAAATCAATCTTTCTAGGGGTAATTAACATTTAAAAGCCAGGTTTCTTTTAATTCCATTAGTATATTTGTGACAAGAAATGTTGGCAGAATCCAAAGGTTAAGAGTTACAATGAAGAACAAGTTTTAGGATAAATGAAAGTTAAGGCCTAAAAAAAGCCTGACAATATCCCATTAATCTGCACATTATTGACACAATAGTGGTCTGTTGTGTCAATGAGGATTTAAGAAGCTTTGCAGCACATGTTACTGATAGTTTATCATATCAATAGGAGCCTGCATATATTTGTGTTTAAAAACCTGTGGCTGTGTAATTCCCTGACTGCACACATATTGTAAGTGCACATACTTTAAATCCTTCCATAAAGTGGTTTCTAGCCATGCAGCAAATTTTGAAATGATAATAAACTACTATATTTAAGTGTAGACACAAGATATTAGTCCTGACTACACCAAAATCCTCTAAAGTTCTGTACTTCAAACTGGAACCCTTTGCCCTATAGGAATGCGATCTGATTCTCAGCATTGTGTCACCTGCCTAATTGAAGCAGAAGGAGATTTAAACCATATTAATCTCTGATCCTGACATATGGAAACCTTGAGTCAGCTTGTGGCTGGGAGGTATAGCAGGGAAGGAAGGTCCCTTCCCACAAGACACCCTTTTCAGAGCAGAGGGGAGTGTGCAGCCACAGCCCAAGCAGATGCCACAGGCTCTGTATCTAATGCCTCCACTGTAGGGGTAACAGAGCAACACTGCAGAGTAATTTCTACATGGCACTCAAAATAGGGATGTATCAGTTGAAAATACGAGTGGCTCTTCCAGTACAGCAATTTTTCTGGCTGGCACTACTATCAGGCGTTCCAAAAGCCAAGAAGCAAATCCCACATTGGTAATGCCCCGGTGTGGGTAACTTGCACCAAAGCACCCATCGGTACCCATGATAAATCCACACAATAGTGGGTCTGCTCCCAGTGTTTGACTTTCAGTGCAAAGGCCACACAGCTGTTCTGTGAAACGAATCCTTCTGTTTGAGGCACTCTCAGCTTTTTTGTCCTCAGGTTGCAATTTGATTCGTAACCAAGTGAGTAGTCTCTATCACAGCATTCTTCATGCACTGGGCAAATTTTGATGCTTTTCAGGTGAGGGATGTTCATGAGAAAGAGGAAATAATGTCCTTACATCTTTAACCAGGCAGCAGTTCCTGGGGTGCCACATATCCCTGCTCTGTTCGCTGTGAGGAAGCCCATAATGATCTCGCCTTTAGCCTGTCACCACTAGGAAACATCAGAGAGAGACAGCCAAGGGGCTGAGTTGCCAAAAACGTCCTATTCCCATGGCTGGGAGATTTTGTTGGCACCATCTCTAAAGAGAATTTACTATGGGCCAAATCCTGGCGCCCTTGCTTAGATGAATCAGTTCTCAAGAGGCAACGCTCCCGCTGCGAGTGGTGTGTGCGCAGAACCCTGCCAGATCAGCCCAAAATACTGCTTGGGAGTATCAAGCTCTTGTCTTCCAGAGGGGCAGGAGCACCGTGGGGAGCAGCCGGCCCAAGGATTTGCTGTAGAGGCAGTGCACAGCTGAGGGGCAGGACTTTGGGAACGGCTTGTGAATGAAGGAGATTTTCCCCAGCAAAAATCTCTAAATTATTTTTACTCAGTATTTTTCTTATTTCCCATAAAACAAACACAGATGATACAGTTTGGCAAGTAATCCTTTTTTACTCCTTGCAGGGGCATCCAAAATATTCCATGGCACTTTAAGCCTTAATTAATTTATCTTTCATGTGAAGAAAAATGAATTAGTGACAGCTATTTCCTGGACTTCATTTCTGGGATTAAACCTTTTGTTTCTGGAATATCAGGGGATTTTGGACAGGCATTTAAAAAGATGTCATTTCAAGGACATCCCCCCCCAGCACCACACGCGAAGTACTCGTCTGCAAAATCGAGCCTCATTAGCCTGCAAAATTGCATTGCTCGCAATGACTTTTTTTCTTTCTACGCAGAAACGAAAATTTCTGTCTTAAGACGCGAAGGTGGCGTCGGCGCTGAACAAAACGCCTTCCGATGGCTTCGCCCCAGCTGTTTACCTCGGCGGCCGCGGGGGCGGGCAGGTTTAGCCGAGCTGTTTTGGGGAGGGGTAAAACTACGGGCGAAGTTTTGCGGGAGCCCGGCTCCCCGGCCAGTGCCGGAGCCGCTCGGTGCGGGCGGCGGGAGCGGGGCGGCGCCGGCACT
>VXBX01003475.1:4508-19758 GCA_013400415.1 Scytalopus superciliaris
GACTCCACCACCTCCCTGGGACACTCATTCCAATTCCTGACCATTCCTGCAGGGAATATTTTTTTCCCTAATCTCTGCCCTGGTGCATTTTGAGGCCATTCCCTCTGCTCCTTTCCCTCGGGAAGAGCCCAACCCCCTTCCCTGCCCCCTCCTGAGCCTCCTCTTCTCCAGACAAACCCCCCCCATCACGGGATGTGTTTTCCAGGTCCATCCCCAGCTCCGTTCCCTTCCCTGGACAAGCTCCAGCCCCTCAAGGAGAAAACCCATGGAATATCCTGAGGCTCCATCCCTGCCTTTGGGAACAGCCCCATCCCAGTCACAACACCAAGCTCATGGTTTCGCCACATGAAAATCTGATTTAAATTTGGAAGCAGAGTTAGGAAGAGATTACAGGCTTTGCTGAAACACACTGGTGGCTGCCCCTTCTCCCTTCGCAGAGCTGGTTTGAAACGGGCAAAAAAACAAAAACAAAACTAATCATGTGCTGCCACAGTGGGAGGAAATTGAACAGGGCAGGACAAAAGTTAATTAGCAAGCCAAAACACAGGCTCTCCACCAGAGAGAGACCGTGTAGGGAACATCTGAGTGCAGCTGTTGAAGGCCTGGCAGCAGGTAACAAACAGGGTTTGAAATGCTGAGCTTGTGCTTTGAAGGGAAGGAAATTCCTTGAAGGGCACAACATGGGAAGTTGTTGATGCTCAAGTGACAGAGCAAGGGACAGATAAATTCAGTTTTGCTGCTTCCTGAGGCTGTGCTGGAATCACCACGAAGCCCGTGACACTGAAACTCTCCCCACGGCCACCCCCTGCCCCCTCCCAGACTTCAGAGCTTTGTAAACTGCCTGTGCTTGTTGGTTGGTGTTTTTCTGGGGGAAACAACTTGGGTTTCCCTCCCCAGAAAGATTAACTGTGCGTGCACTTTTTTACATATTGACTCCCCTTCTTCTCTTTCAACTTAATCACTTGCAGCTTTAACGATTTAGTTTTTCTGCAGTGACTTAATCACAGTGCTCACCACATTTTCCCCCCAAAAAATCATCTCCTTCAAGAAATTCCCTGTTCCCTTTTTTTTTTTTTGGTGCTCTTTAACTTGCTCTGCACATTAGGCCAAAAGACCACATTGAGATACAAGAGTAGGGAAAGATGAAACATCTGAAGACAAATTTACCCATCAGGAAGAATATTAAATGGCATCTTAATGATCACAGAAGATGATACTGGAATTTTACATAAATTCTTCTTTTCTGCTTTGCACATTTTTGTGGTATTTCCCAAAACGTGGGCAAGGCACTTTTGCTACTCAAGGATATTAAACCAGCTGAAATATTAAGAGAGATATTCTAATTTTTTCTCCGAGTTTGGAGCCCTGCTGTGCACACTGAGAACGCTGTCAAGAGTAATAAACAATACCTAATTGTTTTATAGAAACTTCCAAGTGTAAGGAGGACTCTTGGCCAGTCCACACAAGGGATTTCCACCCTCCATGGGAACTGAAACCACAAAGCCCTGTGTTTGAACAATGTTAACGGCCTGACAAGTAGAAACTCCCCTGATGTTGTGGGTTTAGGATTGAGACCCTCATTAAAGCATCCTGCTGTGTTGTTACAGGGTTGCAGAGGTTTTCCAACAGGCAGCTTGCATTCCAGATGTTCCAACACCTGGGCACACCAGGGGAAGGTTTGGCCACGTTTGTCCCTTCCCTTCTCTTTCCTTGTCTGAAAATCTCACTCTCAAAGAGCTTGTTTACAGAGCATTACAAAAGCAACGTAAAAAAAACCCCAAACCTCTCAATGTTTAGTCAACTCACAGAATCCCTGAGGCTGGCAAAGCCCCCCCAGCCCAGGGAGCCCCCCCTGTGCCCGATGCCCACCTTGTCCCCCAGCCCAGAGCACTGAGTGCCACGGCCAGCCCTGCCTTGGGCACCTCCAGGGCTGGGCACTCCAACCCTCCCTGGGCAGCCCCTGCCAAGGCCTGACCACCCTTGCCAGGCAGGAATTCCTCCTGATGTCCAACCTGACCCTCCCCTGGCTTAGAAGGAACCCAAAAATCATCCCATTCCAACCCCCTGCCACAGGCAGGGACACCTTCCACTCGCCCAGGTTATGGCCAAGCAGAACAGGGAGCTCTGGAGTCCCTGCTGCACATTCCTTGCTGGCAGAACCCATCTGGGGCCCTTTTTCCTCTCTGGAAGCCTCTTTTCAAGAGAACATGAACATCTGAAGGAGCTCAAAGGTCTTCTGTAAGACAGACAGTAAACTGACCAAGAGCTGATGGGCCACAGGGAGAGGAGATGCCACCACGAGTGACAGAGTGGGTTTAGATGGGATATTGGGAATAAACTCTTCCCTGGGAGGGGGGGCAGGCCCTGGCACAGGTTGGGCACAGAAGCTGTGGCTGCCCCATCCCTGGGAGTGTCCAAGGCCAGGCTGGATGGAGCTCTGAACAACCTGGGCTGGTGGGAGGTGTCCCTGCCCATGGGAGGAGAGTTGGACCCAGATAATCTCTGATGTCCCTTCCAAGCCAGGCCATTCCATGATTCTGTGAAATAAAACATCAACTGTTCCTGGTCACTGAACCAAGTCCTGACAGAGCAGCAGGATCTGTGAGGGACACCACCCTGGGGGCTCTTAGAAGGAGGATGGGGGAAAAGTCTCCAGCAGCTTGGACATCTGCAGATCACAGATCCTGATTTCTGGGAGACTCCCATCTCCTGATTCCTGCTCAAAGGGAAATAAAGTGGGATGCCAGCAATCCATGTGACTCACTGGGACACCAGGGACATACAACTATCAGATGATCAACTGGATCTGCTACAAACAGGGGACAGCTGCCTGGTGGGGTGGAAATCCGTGGCAACTTTGGCTGTACCAACCAGAAGCAGTTCAGTTCAGGATCCTGGGAGGACTGAGGATGGCCAGTGACACTCTGCAATCCCTGGATTTCACAGCAGAACTCACTTTATGCAGGGGCCTCATTGATGGGATCTCATGAGAGGCAGCTCTGAAGGGCAGAGGAGCTCAACTGACCTGGCCTTTAAAGCCAACTTCCCAAGAGCACATCACAGCACTGGGGAAAACAAGTGGATGAACAGTCTGGATTGGCTAAAAAGGGAATCCACAGCTGCAAATGAATGTAGGGAACAGATGGAAGTGAGGAGAAATGCTGGGAGGAGAAATATTGGGAGGAGAAATGCTGGGAGGAGAAATGTTTGAAGGAGAAATGCTGGGAGGAGAAATGTCTGAAGGAGAAATGCTGGGAGGAGAAATTCTGGGAGGAGAAGTGCAGAGACATTGTCCACACAATGAGAAGCTGAAGCTCAGTTGCAGCAGAGACCAGCAAGGAAGACAACAGGAAGAACTTCTGCTGCAACAGGAATAGCCAAGGGAAATGTGGGCTCCCAGTGACTGAGGCTACAGCACAGTGGAGACACCTGAGGCTGGCTCAGTCAAGGCATTCCTTGCCCTGGTCTTCACCAACAAGGCCTTTCCACGGGGCTCAGGGAGAAGAGGAAACATCAACAGTAGAAAAAGACTGAGCTCATAAATCTCTTGAGAAATCTTGACTCGTTCAAGGCCATGAGAGCAGCTGGGAGTGCTGGCTGAGGGCACAGCAAGGTCTTCTGTCATCATGGTCAGGGACATCAGGGGCAGTCCCAGATGAATGGAGAAGGGAAAGCATCTTCAGGATGTTCTTCCACAGCACCCTTGTGGTCCAGATGGATGCACCACCAGACGAGCCAAGAGGGTCTGGATTCTGGGATTGAAAGGAATGGTTTGTGCTCCACCTCCAGGCTGGATACAACTGCAGCTCCTCAGGGGCTTCTCCTGAGACTTGGCCTATCTAATATCTTAATTGGGATAGAAAGGAAATTAGGGTAAAAGGAAATGAGGAAGTAGAGGAGGAAATGGCATGAACATCAATCAGGTTTGGGAATAACATTGAACTGGGAGGATAACCAAGAGAGAGGATGCCCAGAGAGGCTGTGGAGGCTTCCAAGATCTGACTGGAAAAAGCCCTGAGCAAGTTGGTTTGAATTCACTGTTGACCCTGCTTAAAAGAAGAAGGTTGGACTGGAGACCCTGAGGGTCTCCAACCTGAATGATTCCTTGCCTCCAGAAAATGCCCAGAAATTTGGTATCTCTGGTGCTTCCAGCAGCCATTTAGGTTTGGTTGAAATCAGCCAGAACCAGCTATTAACTACTAATTACTAAAGCAGTAATTTAGCCCCAAGGCTGTTCCCTAGTTTCCCCCACCCCAAGCAGGATCCTCAAATCATTTTTCACACTCTCTGACTAGCCTAAATATTTAAATTTATTCATCTCCCACTTTCCATGAAGCATTTTATACAGGACCAGGTGCAAGCTGAAGGCTCCCAGCAGATTGACCCCCCGAGGTGAGACAAGTAGAACACCTAAACTGTTAATCCTTCTGAGGTTTATTTCAGTGATAGGAATCTCACCATTCCACACTCCCAACTGTGCCCATATCCAGCAGGCAAACCCCGTGCCAGAACACTCTGCTCCATGAATGCACCCTTGTGTTCCACTGCAAAAACTCAGAGCTCCTTTCACTTTCTAGCGGGTCAGCACAGAAAGGGCCATTTAATGGCAAATTCTCCTTGGACTCCTCAGATGCACCAAAGTCCTGCAGCAGGGAGGGGAAAACTTGAAGGGATTACAATGTCCCAGCTACAGGGAAGGCTGAAAAAATACAGGTTTTTTGCACCTTCCACAACGAACACTGAGAGGAGAAGACTGTCCTCTGCTAGACATGGCATTTTCAGCAAGGAATTGCTCTGACTGACACAGATTAGCAACTCAGGGATGGCCAAATCTCTGAGAGCAGTGGGATGACAACACCCCAGCTCTGAGGGAACTGCAGGGCAAAGTGCTGGGAGTCACTTCTCAGCTGGATCCATGCCCTGATCTGGCTCACCAGAAATGAACTCTGCTGTTGGCAGGGCAGGAACAACTCTCAGAGATGCCAGTGGGCACAAGGGAAGTGGAAAGCACCTCCTTCTTGCCACCCATGTACTTATGCTTGATTGAAATGACAATATTTTGGCCTCAGAATAGCCCAGGCTTTGCTTTGAGAATGAGCCCTCCTGCACAGGCTCTACCATGAAACCCTCAGTTTTTCAGCTCACTGCATTTTTCAGCTGGTCATTTCCTTGTCTCTATTTTTATACCAGATATTTTATAATTAGTCCTTTGTGGATGTTTATAGGCTTTTCCTCTTCAGAAATAATAATAAAAAAAAAATAAGAAAAGAAAAGAGAGAATTTTAAAACACAGCACCATACAGCCAAAGGTGTCAGGAAACATACCCAAATAAGAAAGGACTCCAAAAAATTAGTTTGCCAACAAAATGCCAGTAAAATTTGAAACCTGGGTTCAGACACACTGGTCATGTTCCAAAACTGCAAACTTAAAGAACTTCTTTATTCAGTAAATCAGCTTCTCTGTGAATATCATCAAGACCACAAAGTTACAGTAAAGGAGGGAGTTTCCAAGGGAGATGTGAGGAGAGTTGAGGAGTTTAAGTTGTTTCAATCTGTAATTTGAAAAGTAAAAAACTTGTACTGTTTTGAACAACATATTTCATTTCCCCCCTATAATAAGCAATCCTTTCAATTCATGACCTCTCTTTACCTGAAAATTAACCTGAAGGACACCCAAAAATTAACATGGCACAAATGGAAAGAGATAGGAAACAGAACTCCAGAGTCAAGATTTAACAAACAGAATAGTTACTGGAATGCAGTGAAATAAATTTATCATAACACGGTAAGAGCAGAATAGAAAGTTATAAACATATTGATGAAAACCAGATCCAAGTCCTCTTGACCAAAGTGGGGATGCAATGAAAGATCTCAAACATGCACATCATCAGTGCAGGCTGGGGAGGTGCCCTTTGAACAGAGACTCATCTCCCCTCCTCAGAGCCAGGACTGGGTGTGGGAACCCCCTGAGGCCAAGAGCAAAGTCCTGACCCCGGGCTGGGGCAACCCCTGGGATGGATCTGGGCTGGGGATGGAGCAGCCCTGGGACCAACCCAGGCTGGGGATGGGCAGAAGGAGCAGCCCTGGGACCAACCCAGGCTGGGGATGGGCAGAAGGAGCAGCCCTGGGACCAACCCAGGCTGGGGATGGGCAGAAGGAGCAGCCCTGGGACCAACCCAGGCTGGGGATGGGCAGAAGGAGCAGCCCTGGGATCCATCCAGGCTGGGGATGAGCAGATGGAGCAGCCCTCAGAGAAGGACCTGAGGGTGTTGGTGGGGGAGAGGCTGGGCATGGCCCAGCCCAGAAATCCCCTGTGTCCTGGGATAATCCCAAGCAGGATGGGGGGGATCCTGCCCNACCTCAGGGTGGCCTGGCAGGGCCTGGAGGGGCTCCAGGAAAGATGGAGAGAGACTATTCCCAAGGGATGGAGGGGCAGGACAAAGGGGAATGGCTTCAAAGTGCCAGAGGGCAGGGCTAGATGGGATATTGGGAAGGAATTGGTGGCTGGGAGGGTGGGCAGGCCCTGGCACAGGTTGGGCAGAGAAGCTGTGGCTGCCCCTGGATCCCTGGGAGTGTCCCAGGCCAGGCTGGACGGGGCTTGGAGCAACCTGGGCTGGTGGGAGGTGTCCCTGCCCATGGAGATGGAGGCATCACAAACACTGGGATCTCAAAAGGAATCCACTGTGATTGTCAGTTTATACCATATTACTTCCAGCCACCTTTCAGATTAAACAGTAAACTGAGAACCTTTTGCATCCCCAGCGACTTCAACGTAATATTCCAGCTGATTTCCAATCTGGACAATTACATTCCCTTCCGAAAACCCCTCTGCAATTTACTAAGACACCACTTCATTTCCTGTCCTAAATCACAGAGGGTGTTAAACAGTTGCCATGTTCCACCAGGGGGGTGATGGAGTTATTCCCAGAGAGCCACTCAGCAGGGTCAGGGTCGGACAGGACACACCAAACTCATCGTGGAGACCAAGGTGAGCAGCAAAGAGAATTCCCTGTGAGAGGAATGAAGTGCCCTTTCCAGACCCTTCACAGAGCTTTCCATTGCCAACTGGGAAAAATTAAAGCATTTCAACAGCAACAAAAATTCCCATTCTTTGCTAAATAATTGCGTAAGGCCTAAAAAATTAGCAATGACGTTTATTTTCCTTGCATTAACCGACGTCTCCTTTATCCTGTTGCCACTGAAAGTGTCATCAAAACGAAGAGCTTCTTGTAAGTCCTAAATGGTTGTTCACATTGTGATTTCTGTGACGGGGGTGTCACAAACATCGTCAGGGTGGTGGTGATTTCACGCATTCCTTGGCATCAAATCAAACCTTCCCAACGTTGCCCAGGTGTCCCAACTATTATAAACCAGCTCCTGCTTCATAAAGGGGCAGGTGGAGCCCAATTATTTGCCTCGCGTGGCTTTTTTCCCCATTAAGCACTGGGATGTGGGAGATCTTTGAGAAAAGCATTATTAACGTTTTGCTGTGCTAAAGCAATCAAAACACCCCGTTCCTTGGGTGTCAACAAGGCCAGAATTTAATTTAAAAACTCCCACAGACAAAATAGCAGGTTTTTTTCTCCTTTTCTCTTAGAAAGTCAGTGTGTGACAGCGAGAAATCTATTAGTGTGCAATGTACATTATCATGTAAGATATTAATGCACAAGGATAAAGTTAACTAAAACTTGGGGGGAAAAAAGGTATTTTTTTGTTTCAAAGTGTTTCAGCAAGAGGCATTTTTAAAATAAATTCTTAGAAAATGGCAACTGAACTTTAAAACTGTGGCCAGTGCTCGAAATACTTTGTTGTGCAAGCAATATTATAAATAATAGAATATTACATTTTTAAAGGTATTACCAGATGTTTAGCACAGATGTAATCTGTCAAAGAAAACGCAGGTTCAGAAATTCCCTAAGAGGAGGAGCGAATTGATGCGAAATGATGTCATTTTTCCTGTCAAACCCTTCAGTGCCCGTTCCATTCCACCATCCCTGAATATTCCCTGGGCCTTCTTGTCCCTGGAGTGGAGAGAGGTCGCTCCAGCTTTTGGGCTCATCTCCAGCTGCAGCCCCTGTTTAAGGGACAGCAGTGCAGAAAAAAAAAAAATCATTGCTTTTTTTTAATGGTGAATTAAAAAAAGGCAATAAACACAATAGCTGAGCTCGGCTGGCTCTATGTCCCCTCTCTGATAATTGGGACACAAGCAATGCTCTCATCAAGCACCAGAGTTTTGGCCCTCCCTGTGCCAAGAGCAACCACAGGATTTCTAAATTCAGTATTAAAGCCCACAGCGCTTTTCTCCTGCCGGAGCCAACGTTCAAAAACTGCATAAATAAAGAACAGAAAAGTCCTGTCTCCAAATATGTTGCTAAATATTTTCGAAACCCTTGCCATTAGGCCGTGCCAGCTCGAAGGCAGGCTCCACCAGTTCATTTCATGGGTGATTAAGAATGGCTTGCAGAAGAGGGAAGTTGCTTTCTGCTGGCCACAGCATCCTCTGCAGCCTCCAGAAACACTCAGAATAATTCAGATCTTAACCACAGACTCAACACAGAGTGCAGCTGATACTCAACCCCCCCAGAGAGTGGCTTCCCTTTGTCAGGGAGAGCAGGAGAAGGCACAAAGCTCTCCAAGTGACCTCCTTATTTCAAGCCCTTCACGTGCAGGAGGAGCAGGAACTTCCCATTTGGTGGAAGTTCCAAAGTGCCCAGTTTGAAACAATCAAATACTCCTGATCATGAGGAGTTGGTGGGTGGGTAACCAGGGAGTCCTGGAATGGTTTGGGCTGGAAAGGACACTGAAGGACATCCATTCCCACCAGCCCAGGTTGCTCCAAGCCCCATCCAACCTGGCCTTGGGAATGTTTATTCATTTCCTTCCTTTGACACCATTTCTTTACACCATTTTTGCCTCCTTTTGACTCAAGAAACAGAACTGTTTTACATCCCCTCTCCCCATGGAAGGAGTCATGTTTCCCAGGCCTGGAGTTATTCCTTTTTCCCTGCTTTGTGCTGTTCCCAGCAAATCCCCACCTTTTGAAGGCCGGTGCTGAAAACTGGACCAGTAACTCCAGTTAAGCCCTGGCGGGTGCTGAGTAGAACTGGAAGGATTGCCCTGCCCATGCCACATGTGGCACTTGTGGATGGATTTCAGTCTCAGCCCTCACCTCCTTTGTGACAAGCCATTTATCTCTCACCTACATTCCACTGCCCCCTCAGAATTCCAGAACCTCTGGAAAACTGATACCCAACCGCTTCATTCGGTGATTTGCGTGTGATTATCACTCTGTGTCACACTTGCCCACAAAGAGCTGCGTCCTGACTGTTTCAGGCCACGCTTCGATGCGTCAGGTTTCGAGTTTTAAACCTGCCTTGTCACAGAGTTTCTCCCTACACAGTGTAGTTTTTGAGAAGGGAACCCTCAGTTCCGAACCATTCATGGAAATCACTGAGTTGTGCTGAAGCTGGGCTAGATATGAAACCTCAGCACTCTGGTCTAGGAGCAGCAAAAGCACTGAAGTCAAGAGCAACATAAACAACTCTGACCATTTCACATTAAGTGAAATCAGAAAAGCACAAGGAATCTTCTCAAATATATATATTTCTGATAATAAAAATATGATCTGGGATGCTGAAGCTCCAAGCAGACCCATGACTCTGATCTTCAACAACTCTATAAATGCCATCCACTTGGATTAAGCTAAGATTAAACTAAGACATGACCAAGAAAGGAATAATTGCAGATTCAGGAGACACAGAAAAGGAGGCTCAGGGGGGACAGCAGGAGGGATTTGTGCCTGGCAAGGGTGGTCAGGCCTTGGCAGGGGCTGCCCAGGGAGGGTTGGAGTGCCCAGCCCTGGAGGTGCCCAAGGCAGGGCTGGCCGTGGCACTCAGTGCTCTGGGCTGGGGGACAAGGTGGGCATCGGGCACAGGGGGGGCTCCCTGGGCTGGCAGGGATATTCCAGCCTCAGGGATTCCTGGGATGCTGGGAAACAAATAAATGGGCCTTGGTGCTATGGTTAGAACAGGAGCCTTCGCCCTATCCCCTTAAATTCCTTTATTCCAGGAAAAAGTAAAAGGCAATTCCATAACTGGTACATTGGCCCTGATAAAGTGATTTTTTTAGGGAACTACTTTTCAGTCTCTCTGAGTGCTGTGGGAAACACACCATTCCCAGGCAAAGTCAACCTTATTTCCCAAGAAGCTCTAATGCAACAGGAACTCTATTCTGCAAACAATAAAGGATTTTGGATAAAAAGAGATCCAAGAGGCTTTAAGAGTTGGAAGATCTTTGGCAACACACACTCCACATGGGTCTTGGATTTAAGACTGGCCTTTAAACACTCCAGCTGGGACACTGAAGAGTTAAAACACCTAAAAGGAGAAAGATCACTGAAGAAAAGAATGACCACCTTTCATTTTCTCCACTGACAGGATTTTAACAGGAAACTCTTCACAGAAGGGATGAAAATTGTTGTAAATGTGGAGTATTTGCAGCTGCCTCTCTGCTCCACCTTGCCCAGCATACTCTGCTTTGGATATAATGGAGAAGGAGTAAGGTGGGGAAATACTTTTCCTTTCAGGTGTTTTTCAGCAAGTTCTCCATAAATAATGTTGACTTTTCAGGCATGGATATCTGACTAACACAACAGAATCCCCCAGTTATCAAGGCTGGGAGAGACCTTCAGGATCACCCAGTGCCACCAGCACCACCAGGATCCCCCCTAATCCCTGTCCCCAGGGGCCACAGCCAGCCCCCTGTGGGACACTCCCAGACACAGCGACTCCACCACATCCCTGGGATACTCATTCCAATTCCTGACCACTCTGGCAGGGAATATTTTTAATAATATCTAATTTGAACCTCCCTGGGGCAGTTTGAGGCCATTCCCTGTGCCCCTTTCCCTCGGGCCAGGGCAGAAGAGCCCGACCCCCCTCCCTGCCCCCTCCTGGCAGGGAGTTGTGGGGAGCAATGAGGTCCCCCCTGAGCCTCCTCTGCTCCACACAAGCCCCATCAGATGCCCCTCACGGGATGTTTTCCAGGTCCATCCCCAGCTCCATTCCCTTCTCCTCACACAGAACCCACAGCAAGAACTGTGTTTTTGAGACCAGCAAACGAATTCCCTCTCCCATAACATTTGGGTTCCCACCACACACACCCAGAGCACAAACCCCCAGGTTTCCTGGAGTTCTGGGGGCACCTCCCACCAGTGCTGGGGGCGGAGGGGCAGAAGGGAGAATGAATTCCATCAGAGCACAGGCAGAGCTTTGGCTTCTCCAACCGGTTCCCACAGCAGATCCTCCCGTGTCACACCTTCCCAGGGTGGCTCTGCCTGGAAATTCCCAGTGCTCCACAAACAACAAAACATGAAAAGACCATTTTTTTAATCAGCCCAAACCTTTGCACCCAGTGCAGCAAAGGGATGGTTGGATATTGCCAGGGTTACATTTGCTTATTGCCTATTAGTGTGTTTTTATTTTGAAATAAATGATGTATTTGACCATCCAATTTTTAAAGCTACAATAGAATCTTTTTAAGAGTAAAAAAAAAAACATAATTATTCCCTCATTACATATGTCAAGTGATAGAACTTAAGCTCCAATATAACATTCCAACTAATATATAATATCACTCTTTCAGCTTATTGTTATTCTCACGTATATATAATATTCCAACTTACATTATCATATTGCAGTATCAGATAAAGCCATGAAATGCATTGTCAAGTTCTCAATTTTAAATGCTATTTTTAAACCCTACTGTCAAAAAGATTTCTTGGAAGTTAACACAGAATGGATCTTGGATCCTTTATCACACTCAATCTCTCCCTCTGACATGAACATTTCCCTTTGTTATTGAAGAGTTCCTATAATTGAATTTCCTTGTATTCATTAGCATTTAGGATCCTTCCAGAAAGAAAACACGACTGACTTGGAGAAGGGAGATCATAAAACATACAATGTGACAGCAGAAAAACTCTGTATTTCTTTGCCCATGAAGCAAACCTGGCTCTGACTTGAGCAGTTCCCTCAGGCAGAGCAGACCCTGCAGGGTGTCCCCATCCAAAGGGAGCTTCTCATGCCAAACACACAAAAATTAGCTCGTCTGACCTACTGAAATAAATACTGGCAGCCAAATGAAGTTACTCCCTCAGCCCCCTCTTTTGTTGCCAGGGCAATAAAATCCCACAAGCCTTTTCTAGGGGAAAAAAAACCCTGACAATCCAGTTTAACTTTGGAAAGTGAAGGACTTGAAATGTGCCTTCCCATAGAACACAGAGCCCTCTGATGATGGACTGACACCTCTGAACTGTATTTTAATCTCTATTTTAATGCTCTGGGCTGTCCTGAAGCGCAGAGCAACCACCCTGGGCCAGGCTCTGTGCCACGAGCCCGCCTGGCAAGCAGCTGTTCCCAGGGCTGCCCCTTTCCCAGACAAACTGGGATTGAGTTTCTGTCCCTGCACAAGCTCTGCAGTCCTGACAGGCATTCCTGGAGCCCAGTGTTGGGGCTGGGCATTGGGCTGGCAGATGAGGATGGTTAAACATCAGGGGCAGCTCAGACAGCGCTTAGATAAACAGAGAATATAATAAAATAATTTTTTTAAATTATTTTAATCACAGGGAAGAAACAGGGACCTGAATGGGATAAACTGTCAGTATCAGTCTGCACTTGGAGAAAGAAAAACTTCATGTCACTCAGACTGGGGTGGAATAACACTGATATTTTGATGTGCCCCATCCCTGGCAGTGTCCCAGGCCAGGCTGGATGGGGCTTGGAGCAACCTGGGCTGGTGGGAGGTGTCCCTGCCCAGGGCAGGGGGTGGGATGGGTGGGCTTTAAGGCCCCTTCCAACCCAAACCATTCCATGATTCCATGAGCCAAAACTGCATGCTTTGAACACTTCACTTAGAATCTCCTATTATTGGATAAAATCAATTTGATTTGCTAAGACAGTCCCTTCTTGCAGTTCAACCCTCTGACAGAACAGGATCTTCCCACACACAGGTTTACAATTGTCCCTTTGCAGCCCCCAAAGCAAAGTCAGCACTTTGGTGGTTCTGATTCCCCATATCAGAATGAGGAAATCCCTTTGCATCATTATTTATCTACAGTGTCTCTAAAATGCCTTGGAAAGTTAAAGGATAACTACTGGCCAAGCACTTCCAAACCCACCCGGGGACAAGGCTATAAAAGCACCAAAAAAATCACAGAATGGCTTGGGTTGGAAGGGACCTTGAAGATCATCTCATTCCAACCCCAGGTTGCTCCAAGCCCCGTCCAGCCTGGCCTGGGACACTCCCAGGGATCCAGGGGCAGCCACAGCTTCTCTGCCCAACCTGTGCCAGGGCCTGCCCACCCTCCCAGCCACCAATTTCTTCCCAATATCCCATCTATCCCTACTCTCTGTCACTTTCAAGCCATTCCCCCTGTCCCTCCAAATCTTTTGAAACAGCCTCTCCACCTTTTTTGAGCCCCTTCAGGCACTGGAATAATTATCCTGCTTTCTAATCCCACAGGTGACACCGAGCAGGAACACATACCTCTGAAACCAAAGAAAACCTCTCAATGGTCTAAGATGGAGTTGCACCAACCACATTTATCCCACACCCTGGGGATGGGAGCCAAAGGTCTTGGGTGTCAGAGAAACAAATCCAAGAGTGGATGTGCCAGTGACTGCAGAATTATTATAGGAAGAGTTTTTGTGGAAAAGCCACTTATTACCCCCCAGCCCCAGGCAGGAGGTGCCAACAGTGTGACCCTTTTTTGGGGCAGTGTCTGACAGCAGTGCCAACCCCAAACTCACCTCCTGCTCTGCACTGGAACCAGTACAGGGCACTCCCAAACCTCCCCACCTTGTCCCAGGGCTCTGTCTCCTGGGCTTTCATTCTCCAGCCATGCCCTGGATGTCCCAGGTGTGTCACTGGTCACTCAACGGTGGCACAGAATGATGGGATTTGTCACATCCCATAATCCAAGGCAAAGCACACAGGGAGTTTTGGGATGTTCTCACCTGGAGGTGATGCCTCTACAACATCCAGATCTCACATCCATGAAATGGGATCCAAGACTGATTACAGCAAAGCAGTTTAAGCTAAAATACACATTTCTGGGGCCCTCAGCTCAGGAAAGATATTGAGGGGCTGGAGCGGGGCCAGAGAAGGGCAACAAGGCTGGGGAAGGGACTGGAGCACAAGCCCTGTGGGGAGAGGCTGAGGGGGCTGGAGGGGGTTTGGGCTGGAGAAAAGAAGGCTCAGAGGGGATCTCATCACTCTCTACAACTACCTGAAGGGAAGTTATAGCCAGGTGGGGGTTGGTCTCTTCTCCCATCAATCAGCAACAGGACAAGGGGGCACGGGCTTGAGCTCTGCCAGGGGAAATCTAAGAAAATTGATTTATTAAATATTAGAAAAAAATTCTTTGCAGAGAGAGTGCTCAGGCATTGGAATGGCCTGCCCAGAGAGGGGGGGGATTCACCGTCCCTGGAGGGTTTTAAACTGAGATTGGCCGTGGCACTGAGTGCCCTGAGCTGGGAGAGGGACTGGAGTGGGACCAAGGGTTGGATTTGATGATCTCAGAGGTCTTTTCCAACCTGATCGATTCTATGATTCTATAAATGATATATAAGCACAAAGGGAACGACTGACTGGGTTGTGCCTTCCCACCTTTAAATGCACAAGGGAGCTCCTGGCTCAGTGCCAGCTGTGCCATTACTTTCTGCCTCTCCAGACTTGCCGTGGGATGGCATTTGGTGATGGGCATGTTCCATCCTGAACCTCTGCCTGGCTCTGCTGCTGTTTAAGGAACACCCTCCTGCATTTCAGGAATTGTGCCATCCCACTTTATTTAGGAGAATAAATGGAGAAATCTGCCCGTTCACCACCTTAATTTTTAAAGGTCCGTTTTGATGGGGTGGATTTAGAGACACTCAAACACCAGAATTCAGAGAGTGGGAAACAAAGCTCGTTAAGCATCTTAAGTTTTCCTAATTCCATGAAATCATCTCAGCAACAAACCACAGCAGCTTTTTTTTTTTTTTGCCAGGGTGACACAGCATTGCCTTGCCCTTGGCAGCAGGGAATGTGGGAAGGATTCCCCACCTCAGGCACGACGTGATTCCCCTGTCTGAGATGGGAAGGAGAGCTCAGGATGCAACTCCTGACCCAGCAAAAAAAACCATCTCAGAGAGGCAGAGGAAGGAAAAGAAGAGCAACAAACACTGAGCAGGAGCAACTTTAATCTGAGAGA
>VXBX01003475.1:42785-58387 GCA_013400415.1 Scytalopus superciliaris
ATAATTATTATTTATTTTAAAATATTTTGTATTTATATATTTATGTATTTGTTCACATCAAGGAAAAATGCAATTTTTTAATTAGAATTTGATGACCATATGGAGTGTGATCAGTTATGAACAGTGTTTATCCAATAAGTTTGATATTCAGAGATATTACCTTAAGAAGGAAAATATAGAGAATAAAAATGAGAGGAATTTACTCTCTGTGTCATCAGCAGGGCACAAGTTTCCATTTATTAATGGCATTTGTGCAAACTCAGCAGGGAAACATTCCATGAATCTTGGTGCAATTCTGACCAACATTCCCACGTTGTTCCCTGTTCCAAACCTTCATGATCTTTACAGAAAAGGAGGAGTTTCAGGCTGAAAGGATTGATTTAAAAGCTGTTCCGCATGTTTTGACCTCGAGGATACCAACTCAGCTACTTTAATTAGATATTTTAATTAAGAGGGAGAGACACTGGAAAGGACTTAGAGCAGCCCAAAAAGTGCCTGTGTGTGTCAGCTGCTTTTCATAGCAATGCTCTCTATTTTTACCTTTGTCCATAGAAATAATGAACCAAAAGTCTCCTCTGCAGTAAGTCAAATATATTCCTTTTTGGCATCCTCAGAGAAAACCTGTTTCATTGCTATCCACGTGACTGCAGGGCCACGTAAAGGAGGGGAAATAAGCTGGTTTAGATTTTATCCTTGGAAGGAAAGTGGGAATTGGGAGATTGATTATTCAAGTTCTTTTAAAAAAAAGTCATGCACGGTCATTACAGCACCTGAGCACAGACAATGTGCCTGTGGAAAAGGAGTTTGGGTGGAAAAGCAACACTCTGGGAATGGTGCTGGAGCAGCAAATAAGGAGCAGGAAAGTGCTGGATATTCCTTGGATGAGAAAGGATGTGGCAGGACCTGCCCCCAGAGAGGCTGTGGCTGGGATTGCTCAGCCTGGAGAGGAGAAGCTTTGGGGGGACCTTAAAGCCCCTTCCAGGACTTTAAGGCAGCTTAGAAAAAGCAGGGAGAGGGATTTTTTCCTATGGTCAGAGAAGGTCCTTGGATGAGAAAGGATGTGGCAGGACCTGCCCCCAGAGAGGCTGTGGCTGGGATTGCTCAGCCTGGAGAGGAGAAGCTTTGGGGGGGACCTTAAAGCCCCTTCCAGGACTTTAAGGCAGCTTAGAAAAAGCAGGGAGAGGGATTTTTTCCTATGGGCAGAGAATGACAGGGCAAGGGACAAGGTTTTAAAGCAGAAGAGGGGCAGGGTTAGGTGGGATATTGGGAAGGAATTGTTGGCTGGGAGGGTGGGCAGGCCCTGGCACAGGCTGGGCAGAGAAGCTGTGGCTGCCCCTGGATCCCTGGGAGTGTCCCAGGCCAGGCTGGACGGGGCTTGGAGCAACCTGGGCTGGTGGGAGGTGTCCCTGCCCATGGCAGGGGGAGGAAAACTGGGTGGGCTTTGAGGTCCTTTCCAACCCAGTCATTCCATGACCCTAAAAATTCTCCATGGATTGCAGGACTGTGAGCCCCAACCCTTTTTCTACCCACAACTGTCTAAAAATTCCCTCGTACTCATCGTGTTGCTTCTTATAACCAAAAATATCATGGTCAAACGCCTACTTTTTAGCACTGGAGCTGCCACATGAGTCAGACAAGTGCCCTGGGGGGGGGTTGATGGGTAAACCTAAGCATTAATCCCATATTTAAGGTGGCAAAAGGCACTTGGACACATCAAGCTAAGCATTAATTCCACATTTAAGGTGGCAAAAGAGACTTGGACACTCAACCTAAGCATTAATTCCACATCTAAGGTGGCAAAAGACACTCGGACATGTCCCTGTCCTGCACCTCAAGTTGTGTTTCACCCAACACAGTCTTTGTTGCCCAGCTCTGAACAGACCCAGGTGATGACTTTTGGATGCTCCTGTGCTCTGTAAAGCCCAGCAAGCAAAACATTCCCAATAAATCCTTCCCTTTGGGAAAGGGGCAATTCCTCTGTCAGTGACTTATCCTCTTGGAAAGGGCCGGAGTGGAAACTTTATTGGCGGCTTTGCACAGCCCTCCCTCAGCTGCGTTTTCCATGTGACATTTTATAAAGTAGGAGGCAAAGAACAACTTCCAAATTGCAGTTTGTTTTAAAAAGGCCCTGGAGCTGTGAGAGCCCCGAAGGTTGGCAACAACCACGGGGTCAGAGCTGGACCTTCCCCCTCGCCCACTGGCACAGCAATTCCCAGGAAAGGAGTGGGAGAGAAGCTCAACAAGCAGACAGGTTTTCGTGTTCACATACATGGAAACTACGGCATATAAAAGAACTTTAATGGGGTTTGGGTTGGTTGGTTTTTAAATTATTATTATTATTATTATTATTCAGCAGAGTTTAAGAGTTTCTTCCGTTCATTTCCCCTTTTTTTCCACTCCAAACACACATTCTGTCATGACCCTGAGCAGCACAGATGGACAAAGCCCCCCAGAAGCCTCAGCTTGCACACACAGTATTTCAGGCTGGGTTTTTCACCAGCTCTGTTGCTCCCTGGAAGGCACTGCAAGGCATTTTTTAAGACTTCACAGGGGGAAAAAAAAACAACAACGACTCTTCCACCGCTCCCCATTTGGTGGAAAAACTCGCCTCTTTACAAAAGAGATGTTGTAGAATTTATGCCAACAATAAGATTTTTACTTCAATACCCGGGGGAGAAACACAATCAGCTGCACCACCAAGCTAAAGATGCCAGCACGAGGTGCCCTGCTAATTGCAGCTGCTTTGGTGGGCACCATCAGGGCTGCAACAGATGTTGGGGACCTATTAACAAAAGGCTTTCAAACATCTGCTTACAATTTGAAGGCAATTGTAAATACAGCACAGAAGGTCAATTGGGCTCATTAAGGTCTATGTGCAAATCTACTGCTGCAGGTTTCTTTTTAGCTAATACTGACTTTTTTTTTAACACAGGAAATAGAGTTTAATAGCGACTTGTGTCAATTTTGATTGTGATTTCGTACAACAACAAACAACAATCGCATGGCCTGTGCTTCACCAAATAACCCATTTTCCTTCCTCTTTTTCCTCCCTACCTACAGCACAGTGCCACAGCTCCAGGAGGAGGGGAACAACCTAAAGGAAAGGCTGTAAATTGGGCAATTACGCAGAAATGATTGATTTTACTTTTAAACACCAATTATGGATCTTGTTAGGAAATCTTCAGTCGCTGCACCCAAGACAAATGAGTTTTGATTCCAGCGCACGGTTACGGTACGAAAATGACTCTTTTAAGTGTCAGAACAAGAACACAGATGTTTCAGTGGGTCTAAACCACTGGAAATCATGGAATGGTTTGGGTTGGAAGGGATCTTGAAGATCCAAGGGGCTTTAAACCTCTCTGCCATGGGCAGGGACACCTCCCACTGGCCCAGGTTGCTCCAAGCTCTGTCCAACCTGGCCTGGGAGCACCCTGGGCCGGTGGGAGGTGTCCCTGCCCAGGGCAGGGGTTGGACTGGATGAGCTTTAAGGTCCCTCCCAAGCCAAACCATGCCATGATTCTGTGGCTTTGTGTTAACCCACATCTGTAACAGCTGGATACTGAGCAGAGGGTCCAGCCATGAGTAACAACCTGCAGCTCCAAGGCTTCCTGAGCCAACTCAGTTCCATTCCCAAGAACACGTTTTCCACCCGGTTATACCTGGGAAAAGCTCTTTGTAATACACAAGCCTTGGAGATTTTATCCCTGAGAAGGTATTTATGAAAAGGAGAAGGAAAAATGCTGTGATGCAGAGAAAACCCCAGCACCAAAATCACACTAATCCTCACAATGATGTTCACACATTTGATGGCAAATGCTGCTCTACTAAAAATCAAACTCATCTTGCAGAAGACACTTCTGCCACTGCCTGTTAGAATTCACTACAGAAAAATTAACCATTACACAGCATTTAAAAGCTTCTGGATATTGTGGCTCACACCAAATGTGGAGAAGATTCTGCTGTAAGCAATTTGCTACACATTTCAAAGCAAACCCAGCTTAGGAAATAAACACTGAACGGCACCTTTTACTCCCAACAGTAGAGCACAGTCAAAATTATTAAGTATAACGTAGATGAAAGCGCAAAAATCTGTAAAACCTCCAAGTTGTGTTCATACAGATCTGAAAAAGTGAGTCCTCCTTGTGCAAACAACAGCTCAAAGGGAGAGCAAACAGCAAACCTGCAGGAAACATTCCCATCAACACAGCCCTGTCTTTGCTCAGCTTGGCCCCACATTGCCTGCCTGAAAAACTTATCACCCCATCCATCTTCTCTGGGATTTACCAGGAAGGATATTTTCAATATCTTAGGGAATTTTGCCTTCAGCCAGCAATTCCAAGAGTCTAAATGGACTGTGGGTTTCTTTATTCCTTCTAAAGGAAGTTGGTGGGTTCGTTTTGCAGGGCTGAGGGGTCTGGAGATTACCCCAAATAATCTGTAAACTCAGCTTTTTACCTTCCAGTTCCACCCAGTTGAGCACTAATTACACACTTGAGACCGAGCAGGGAACAGAATGAACATTATTCTTTGCTTTTCAGATCCTACAACTCCACTGGGGCAATTCCAGAGACTCCATTTCACACCAGAAAAGGGGACACGTCGGTGACAGAAGTTACCCCATTTCCAACCTTCTCCTTGGAATTCAAATCATTCTAAAACCGGTTTGCAATCACGGCAAACCATTTTAAAACCAGTTTGGAATCATGGCAATCCACTTTAAAAGCAGTTTGAAATCATGGCAAAAAACTCCCCCAGTTTTATTGGTCTAACCTGCTTTTACTGAACTCATTGGGATATTTTTCTTGCCTGAGGAAGTGAGAGAGAAGAAAGGGAAAGGGGTAATATTCCATAAGGAAAACAGAACTAGGAGCACCTACACATGAAGACTTAGAAGAGAAGTAAAACTATCATTACCACATCCACCCACTTTTAAAATTTCCCATTCCAAACTGATCCAACTTCCCTCATGCAACTTAAATCAGGATGCCAAGGAAGGTAAAGCCCTTCCATTTTATTAGGAGTTAAATGAAAAACGTGTCCCTTCATTATTCCACTTACATTCACTGCATATTACTCAGTACCACTTAACTGGAAAATCTTCCACATTTTGGGTTTTTCTGTCCCAGTATTATCTCCTGCCTTCCAAACCTTCCAAAGTTAAGCCAGGATCTAATCCCAGTGAGCTCTTCTCCTCTCCCCCTCCAAGCAGAAAGGAGAACACACGTTCACCCCAAGTCATGAGAAGGGCTGACTTGGACATTGCACGTGAAAAATTGATGTCCTGTGAGGTCCCACTTTGGGAAAACTCTGCCTAAAGATGAGACTGAATGTCTTGTAATTAAAAAGTACACCCTTGGCACAACTGCCCATACAAACAGATAAACATTTCCTCCTGCTGGCATTTTGGACTAAGCACACACGTGTTTGAAACCTCTAGTTCTTTCGGTTTATTGCCCTCCTCTCCTCTCAGCAGGCCATCATTTGCATCAGCACACATTTAATATGAACTAAATCCACACATTTTAAAGCAGAGGGTTCTCAATAAAGGCATAACACGGGTCTGCTGCGTTTCAAATTTCTGCAATAAAATGGATGACTATTTGAATTGTTCCATTGCTGTCCCCCCCCCTCCCCAGCTCCCAGGTTTCATGCAGCTTACTGAGACATGCAATGAGAATGCCACTGACTTTTATTCTCTGCACCATTTCAAACCAGCATGGCTCTAATCCAAGGGAAAAGAAGTCATCCTGACAGCCTGGCCCTCTGATAATTACATGGTTACAAGAGTGGCAGCTCCTCCAATAAAACTTTACAACTGTGAGTTATCTGGAACTAATGTAAGGCAAATTTCCACTGTCATATGGAATTGTGGAATGGTTTGGGTTGGAAGGGACCTCAAAGCCCACCCAGTGCCCCCCCCCTGCCATGGCAGGGACACCTCCCACCAGCCCAGGCTGCTCCGAGCCCCGTCCAACCTGGCCTGGGACACTCCCAGGGATCCAGGGGCAGCCACAGCTTCTCTGGGAATTCCATACCAGTCCCTCCCCACCCTCACAAGGAAGAATTCCTTCCCAATATCCCATCTGACCCTCTGACTCTCAGTCTGAACCCATTACTCCTTGTCCTATCACTCCAGTTCCTGATGGAAAGTCCCTCTCTGGATTCCCTGTGGCTCCTGGAAGGTGCTGGGAGGTCTCCACAGAACCTTTTCTTCTCCAGTATCCAAACCTTTGCAGCAACCCAAACATGGGAGATACAAATGGCAGCTAAAATTGTGGTGCTTGAATAACCACAGACATTTGTGACTGCTGGAGAAAAGGGAAATAACATCAGGTTTCCCCCCCACACAGACATTGTCCTGGCACTGCAGGGGAGAGGGAGAGAGAGAGAGAGAGAGAGAGGGAGACATGCCTTCACCCTCACCTTAATTAGATGCTTTTTCAAGTTCTAATTCAAATTTCCTGGGACAAACTCATCTGAGAACAAGACACCTGAGTTCCCACCAGCTGAAAACCTCCCTTGTGCTGGGGGTGATGGAAACCAAGGGGGTGGAAGTCTCTGCCCCCCATCAGCTGGACTCCCACCACGTATCCTGACACGTTCAGCAGCTCAGGCACAGACAGAACCATCAGGGTTGGGAAAGACCTCCAAGACCATGGAGTCCAACCTCTGACCAAGCAAGATGAGCTGTTCCAAAGTTCCAGCCCATGCACCTCCACTGGGACAGCCAGCACAAGGACACAACGTCTTCCCAAGAGAAATCAGCTCCTCCTGAGAAGCACATTCCATTGAAAACCATGAAAAGAGAGTTTTAACTCTTTACACCTGCATTTCTCAGGATTGGCTCTTCCCAGTCACGACTGCAGAGGGGTCAGTTCTATCCAGCAAGCCACAAAAGAGGCACACTGGCTGGCTCTGACACCTGAAGAGTTTTCTGTTCAGTCAGCTGAGTTTTTCCCAGAGAACCAGCCAGGTGGTTTCCTTGGCAAGCCACACATCTCGCACTCCCAAGTGGTGGCCGTCCCCGGGGACATCCCTGCCCAGAAAAGGGACACGTGTTGTCCCTGTCAGGGTGGATGAGCAAGAGCTGTCACACCCCAACCTTTACACTGCCCCTCAGGAGCAGCAGAGCCTGAGAAGGAAATACAGCAACCCTACTGTGAAAGTTCGGGTTGGCTCTCTCTGCCAACAGCCAAACCTCACAAGAAAGATTCCCCCCTCCCTCTCCCAAAACAGCAAAAAGCAGCAAGAGAAAATTGNAATATAGGGAATGGAATCCTGCCTAGATTTTGACCCTGCTTACCAAGGAAGGCCTACAAAAAACCAACCCATCACACCTACCAAAACAAAGCAACAAACCCCCCAAGGCGAGGGAGGCGGCACTTCCCGACAGGGTGCAAGCGGAGCGGCGGCCACCAACCCACGGCAAGGAAATGCTGCACCCTCGGAGGAATTCCCTCTCCAGGTCTCTGCTTCAGCACTTCACACTTCCATGGCTGTGTCGCCATGTGATGGGTTGTTTTTTGTAGGCCTTCCTTGGTAACCAGGGTCAAAATCTAGGCAGGATTCCATCCCATCTCTTTACGTAATCAGGTGTATATANCTCGTTGTGCCTAGTATATAAATTTAATACATGTAAATATATATATTTCTTCAATTTTCTCTTGCCGCTTTCTTGCCGTTTTTGGGAGAGGGAGGGGGGAATCTTTCTGGTGAGGTTTGGCCGTTGGCAGAGAGAGAGCCAACCCCAACTTTCACACACCAGCAGCTGGCAGGAGCTGGCAGACCAAGCCAAGCCTCACCAGATGACGAGGCACAGTCTCTGCAAGTCCTGCCTCCAGAGACACCTCCTTCACACAGCGGCCTCCCGGCGCTCAGGGAGTGTGCAGGGGGAGCTGGAAGCACAGCAGCTGCTCACTGTGCTCCTCACTCCAGGCAATGCTGCTGTCTGGGCACGTTTCAGGGGGTATCGGGACAAGGTGTGCACATTTCAGGCCCCGTTTCACACCTGTGACCCTCAGCAGAACGTCCACAGGGCTGCCTTGCCCAGCAAGGGATTTAGGGAATGATTTGTCCCTGGGGTTTTAAAGCTGGTGAAACCAGGGAAGGAAGGAGGGAGGAAAGGAAGAGAAGGGACTTTATCTATTCCTCCCCCTCTGTCATATCTCTGTGATGTGATACCATTCAAGAAATTCCCTATTTTACCACAGACATTTATGCCAGGGCTTATTTTGCAACTTTTATTCAACATCCTGTAACACACATAACACCAAATCTCCCACAGAGAAGGCAACTCATCTGACAGAAGAAGCAAAATTCCCTTTACTTCTATTTTAGCTCATTTTGGAAACAAAACAACAAAACCCTAACAATCCAAACCCTCATGAGTGTTGATGTAAAATGTTATTTTGGTAATTCTTTGGACGATGTTCTGACAAACACAACAAGAAAGAGCTCCCACAAAAAGAAGTCAATTTTTGCCTCTCATAAGCCTCGTTGAACCAGGGATGAACAGAGCTGTGGGAACTAAAGGATGAGGGGCATTTTATAACTCTTAGATATGTTATAATGTAATTTCACTAGGAAGCTGTGATTTATCCTGGAAAACACACAGCATAAAAGGTGAATGTTAAAAAGGGCTGGGGGTGAGCCTTAAAAAGTATTCTGAGCTCATTTCCAAGAGCGGAACTAAACCTGCTGAAATCCCAAACAGGAAGAAATCAGAGCAAAGATTATTTATCAACTCAGCCTTATAAATGCATGAAAGTGATGCCTTTGCAAAAACACTTCATAGATTACATTTGATCATATAAAAAACTAGAGGCAGCTCCTTCTTTCCCTTCAAAAGTCTCACCTACAAACACATTTCACATATCCAAGTGTACCTGAGCACGTGCTAAACCAAAATTCTTCTACCAGGTGTATTTGTTGAAAATACAACATAAAAATAAATATATTCAGAGGGCTGGGGCTTTTTGTTCTGGAAGCAAAATTATGAAGTGGAGAAATTACTCCAGAAATCCCAAGCAGGACTGTTAAATTCCCACCTTAGGGAAGGTCAAATTATATTTTCAGTTCAACTCTGTAGGTTTGACTTGTACACTTAAAGCCTGTTGAAAATAATGGTAAATGGAAGGAAATAAAGTTGGAAAATGACATAAACATGATAGGCAAATTTAAGCCCCACTCCTGTACCAAGTTCTACTTTACAAGCATCCTTAAAACCACACAGAGACTCCACACAAAGCTGTGGGATTCAAAATTCAAGGGAAAACACCAGCAAATCAGCCCTGAAGCAGCAGCAGAAACACTGCAGGGGAAAAATACTATGCCAAGGATTTTATGGCCAGTGCTATTTGTGGCCTTAATTTATGAGCCACCTCCACAGAGAAATGTGGTACCACCTTAAAAAGGAGGTTTTAAACTGTGATATGCAGAGAGATGGGGGGGCAAAAGAAGGGGGGAGGGTAAGGCAAGGGGGGTTTAATTTCAGAAGTAAACCACAAAATTCAAAGGCAAGAAGGAGAGGACAAGGGCATCTCTTGAGAGGACCAGATCACCTGTGCCATTTATTCAGACAAGCTTTAAAAGACCAACAAAAGCAGCCCGGACTCCTGAATAATCAGAATAATAAAGGCCATGGTGAAGAGCAGAGCAATACACAAACATAGCAGGATTTCTTGCAGCTAGTGGTGAAATTTGGAGCTGACAGGGATGAAGAAGCAGAGGAGAATCCCCTTCCCACTGCACTCACCAGCTCTGTCTGGCAGGAGAGAAGCAGCACAGAGAAGAAGGGAAATTTAAGGAGGGAAACAGGTTCTAGTCAGGAGATTTTTGACAAGGATTGTCTAGCCATGATTATGGATTGGCTGCAAAACGTGCAGTGGAAGCAAATGAGACATCCTGAGAATTCCTTGGTGCTGTTTGGAACACAAAAGCTCAGTGTGAGCATCTGTCCCACAGCTGGGGCTCCAAAACACTTGTAGGTAAAACCAGGGAGAACACAAAACTCCCTCCCATTCTCTGAAACCAACCCCAGATCCCTGGCAAACAATGCAGAGCCCTCACACCTCCCAGGAACGTGAGAATCAGCTTTTCCAGGATGTGTTCACACAGGAAAAAGCCCTTCATGGAAATGTAAGGAATCATAGACTCGATTGGGTTGGNCTTCTCTGGCCCCCTCAACACCCTCCCTGAGCTGAGGGGCCACAACTGGACACAACACTCCAGGGGTGGCCTCCCCTGCTCCTGCTGGCCACCCCATTCCTGAGCCAGGCCAGGATGCCACTGGCCTTCTTGGCCACACCTGCCTCATGTCCATCCTCCTGTCAATCCAAACCCCCAGGCCCTGCCTGCCCCTCTGCCCCCAGCCTGGACATCTCCAGGGGGTTGTTGTGCCCAAAGGGCAGGACCCAAAACGTATAAATACCTGAAATGTATAAATAGCTTGGTTTGCACCTTTTGGGTGGAGCCACTTTGTGCAGCACCCGCTGCCTCACTGCCAGCAAACAAACAAACAAATACCTGCTGCTGCTTAAACACTCTGAGCAGCTCTTTATTCCCAAGTTTTTCAGCATCAGCACTCCTGGTTTTGCTTTAAGGTGTGCAATCCCTTAATGTGTGTGAGTGGGAAGGGGCTTTATCCTCTCTTTTTAGCTTCTTGGCCACACCTGGCTCATGTTCACCCTCCTGTCAATCCAAAGCCCCAGTCCCTCCCTGCCCCTCTGTGCCCAGCCTGGAGCACTGCAAGGAAGACCTCAACACCCCATGAGATGGTGCAGAAATCCAGGCACACACTCCAATGATCACCTACTCAGGGAAAACCACATTTAGGGATGGCATTCCTGCCCTCCTCGTACTAAGGTGGGGCTGAGGCACTGCTGGGATGCAGCTGGAAAGCTCAGGAGAAACACAAAGCCCCTCAAGTTTCCTGTGAGACATAAAAGTGCACCCAGAATGGGCACAGAGCTCTGCCCTCGTGTGTGCCCTCGGTGACACTGGCATCACACAGGGAGGGAATAAAGGACCTCTAGGAATACTCAGGTACATGACAGATTGACAACAAACCAACTAGTCTGTGAGTTTTTAGGAAATTAAAGGCTGGGCCATGATACACAACCTTAATTAAGCTTTTATAATCATTACGTGGTTGACGCTCGTACAGACGTTCACAACTTGATTTTTGGGGAATTTGGGGTTCAATGGTTGTGCTAAATAAAAGCAAAAACCAGGCTGGTTTGCTGAGGAGCAGCTCATTTGTGCCAGCCAGCACTGTGCTGGATGTGACACCCCCCTGGCTCCATTCCCAGCAGGGTGGCCCCCAGAGCTGCCTGGCATGTGCAGCCCCCAGCAGGGTGCTGAAAAAAACAATCCCAACTTTATCCTCAGCCAAAGGAAGATGTGAAGTGTCCTGTGCCAGCACCCACTAGAGACAGAGAACAGATAAACACACCCATAAAAAACTCATCTGAATCATCTCACAGGACAAGGAAAATGAACAAGGAATTAGAGCACAGTTGGACTCCTGGGGTTGGGGTGGGCTTTTTTTGTATTTTATTCATCTCTGAGCTAGTGCTTTGTGATCCAAATGTAGCTCAGGCTTTCCTTGTATAGTTACCACAGTGTAACATAAAAACATGCCCTGTTTCCAAAAGGTTTTGGTAGATAGCAGATAAATGCAGAAGAACTGAAGAAGGGGAAGAGGGAAAGGGGAAGAGGGAAGGGGAAAGGGGAAAGGGGAAAGGGGAAAGGGGAAAGGAAAGGAAAGGAAAGGAAAGGAAAGGAAAGGAAAGGAAAGGAAAGGAAAGGAAAGGAAAGGAAAGGAAAGGAAAGGAAAGGAAAGGAAAGGAAAGGAAAGGAAAGGAAAGGCACTGCTCCACTTAGGAATTGTCACTTTCTCTCTGGGATCTGGGGTTTCTAATCCAAGTGGAAAGCATCCCATTGCACCAGGTTCCCCCTCCCAGTGCTTCACTGCTTAGCTTGGCAAGACATGCCCACAGAACACTTTCACCCTGCTGTTGGCACACCAGTTTACTCAGCCAAGGCCTCCCAGCAAATTCCCATTTCCCCTCTACACCAATACAATTCTCCTGTCATTCACACCCTGTCCCAGCCCCAGCCAATGCAGAGTATTCCCTCCTTCCTCCCAGGGAAGGGGCTACACCTTCTACCCAGCTGTGAAATCCAATTCATCAGTTGATCATTTTACCTGTTCTGCTGAGCACTGAAAGCTCCAAATAACACATTAAATAAAAAACAGCTTATCTGGTGGGATCTTAATATTCCAGTTATCACTTCCAAGAACTCCCACCACACATTCTGAGTCCAGATCATGTTGGAATAAAAACCAGAGGAGTCTGGAACAGCAGCACACCTTCAGCAAGGGGCTAATAATGCCCTGCTGACATTGCCCCAGAAACACACCCAACATGGAACAGGATCTGCTCATTGACTGACCTTCACAACAAAGGAAATTCCAAATTTCCTTCCCTTTTCCTTCCACCCTCCTCCCCAAAATCTGCCTTGTGCCAGAGCTCCTCAGAGGGAATGTTTTTTTCTGCTCCTTTCCCCTCTGCTTTGCACTGAACCTTCTGGTGAGCACACAGTGTGTTACAGCTATTCCTGCAGGTGCCCCCAAAAGGCATTTATGTCCATCTTTTCTTGTCTCTTTTTTTGTCTTGTCCCATTTCTGCATAAAACACCACACAAATTGTTATTTCTGCCACCCATAGCTGGAAAAAGGGATTTTTTTTTTTTCTAGGCTATAGCAAGTCAAGATCTGAGTTTCTAACTGAAATATGATTGATTTCTCCTAATTTCTTGGGGTTTACTATCAGTCAGCACCTATCAGAACTATTTTAAAAAGAAATTAATTTTTTTAAAATAAAGACATGAGTTCTGCAATTTCTATTTTTAATAATTGGTAATAATTAATTAAACTGTAGCTATGGTAAGTTACATCTGATCCATCTCAAACACGAAACCAAACCAAAAAAAAAGGAAATAAAAATTACTGAGAGCAACAAAACACTGGGAATCTGTGTGGGAAATACTGGGAATAGAAATGAACATAATATAAGCAGAAATCTTCTTTTTATTGTCCCCCCAAAAGATAAATATTAATTTGCAAACCTTTTCTATAACAGAGATTAAGAAAAGACCAAATGTGCCTTGAATTTAATGTGTTTTGTGTATCTAAAGCTTTAACTACTTAGACAAATGACCAGATCAAATGAAGGCCGTTCTGTTGCTGTGATTATAATGTCATTTATATTTGTTTTTGAAGCACCATAATTCCCCTCCTGCTCCATCAGGAGGTTTCCAAACCCCCTCAGGAGCACAGGATGCAGCGAAACACCCACAACAATTTCTCCTTTGGGCGAAAACCCCAGCTGCTTTTCCAAAAACCCTTGGCTAAAGGTGATTTATTTCCCTTCTCCCCTTTTCGAACAGATGGATAAACTGTGATGGAAAATATCAAGCATTCCACAAGCAGCACTCCTCGCTACCCTGCCATGCTCTGCTAACTTTAAATTACTCCCTAGCACAGGAATTCTACATGACATCAACCACCACGCAGGCTTTGAAAAGGGAATTAAAGCAGGTGGCCACCAGCAACTCCTTTTATCTCTCACATCTGGTACCATAATCCATATAAAACACGCACATTATCTAATAAATCAGGGAATCGTGGCATGGTTTGGCTTGGAAGGGACCTTAAAGATCATCTGAACTCGGAAGCTTTTCTGTTGTCACTCAATTCAGTGATTCCCTGTCATCCAAAAAGTGCAGTGGATGTTGGAAACTGCATTTTTAAGAGCCTGAAGGATGAGGAATCTGTGGGATTCAGATTAAGTATTCCTAATTATTAGGAAATATGAAGAGGATGGCTGGAAAGAAACAAGCAGAGCAGCACAACATCATTTGCAGGTTCGGGAGCGACCACAAGCCAAGTTATTATTTAGTGCCAACAAAACAAAGGGCTCCCCTTTCCTCACATTCCCTGATTTTCAACCAGAGCAGGAAAATTAGGGATGGAACCACCACGTGCTTCGGTGGAATCCTTGCCAGCCCTTGTAACTTCAGGTAAGTCAAACCCAAACACTAAATAAATTCCCTTTCAGAGACAATTTGCCATTTGAACAAGGGTGTTTGGGGCTTTTGGTCATTGATTGGTTGGATAAGAACTCTGACAAGGTGTGGATTTCCCCCCAATTAATACTGCAACCTCCTTACATCCCATTTATTTTCCCTTAAGCTTTACCTTTGCTAACTGAAGATTTATTCCTCTTGAATACCACATTTTTATTTCCTCTTTCCCATGTCTCAGCCTGCACCTTCCTAGGTTTTTTCCCCCCTGTGGTTTTGTCTCCACCATCCCTCTTCATCTCCCTCTGTGGATGCCCAGCCTGGGGATCCTGCTGAACACAAACCAAAGTGAAAACATCCACGGGACAGTTCACAGCTCAATCCCACAGCTCCTTAATGCAGCATCCATAAAAGCAAAGAACCCTTTGAAACACTTTTGGCTTTGGGGTTTGGTTTGGGGTTTTTTTAATATATATATAAAATCATACCATGAGTTAAAACAGTGTCAGTCCAAAAGTTGACAAAACCCCCCCTTTGGAAGTCCATCCACGTTTTACAGTCGAGCAACAAGAACAATGCCAGGAAATTCCTTGGAGAGCAACATGAGGTGGAGGGTTTTATGGCCATCCTGGGCATCACAAAGCTGCAGTGGGGGAACCTCACTTTTTTTCCCCACCCCATTCTCCAGGCTGTGACATTTGAGGTTAAATGATATGAGGTGTGATAAATGCAAGCCCTCGTTTGAATACAAACAGATTCTTAAAATATTTTAACTAGGGCTGTAAGTGAAAATAAATTAGGCCACTGGGATTTAGGGCAAGAATTCAGATTCGGTGGGATTTTCTTGGTTTACAGCTTAAGTTAGAAATTACACAAGCTTCCAAAGGTTCTGGCTCTGAAAACAATCACAGAGAGTTATCCCGAAATTAAATCACTATCTTCTGACTGGCAGCAGAAAACCAAACAAAACTCAGTGTATTTATCCCTGAGAACACCAAACAGGTGCTGTCTAAACTTCCCCAAGCAGCTCGAAGTTTCTTCCCGTCCATTCTGGTGGAAATCCACCCTCTCTTCTTTCAGGGTTTTGGGGTTTTTTTAATAACAAGGGCAAAGAGATGGAGATGTGTAAAATGGAAAGTGGAAGCCAGGATCCAACTCTGAGTTTCTAACAACTCAGATCCTGCTCTTCTCCCTGTGTAGTCACAAAGAGACACTGAAATCCCCAGGGGGTCACTCAGACTTTGTGTGACCATGTTTAGTTGTAGCTCAGTATTCAGATCTCTCACTGAACCCCAGAAAGGATTGGGTTGGAAAGGACCTTAAAGATCATCTCATTCCAACCCTGGACACCTCCCACCAGCCCAGGCTGCTCCAAGCCCCGTCCAGCCTGGCCTGGGACACTCCCAGGGATCCAGGGGCAGCCACAGCTTCTCTGCCCAACCTGTGCCAGGGCCTGCCCACCCTCCCAGCCACCAATTCCTTCCCAATATCCCATCTCTCCCTGCCCTCTGGCA
>VXBX01003475.1:60007-79030 GCA_013400415.1 Scytalopus superciliaris
CCCCCCCCCCCCCCGTGCCCTGCCAGAAACTGGGCAAGTGGGGGGCCCACTCTCATCAACAGGAGGAAAATGCACTGGGTTTACAGGGCAAAAAAAAAGAAAGAGGGGCACGTTTTGCCCTCAATGCCATGAAAAATCAGGCAGCCAAGGTGCCAGGAAAACAGGGACGGGGTTGTTGGGAGCCCTCAGGACAGGTGGAAATAAAGGCAGGGGAAATCAATGCAAAGGACATGACAAATCCCGACAGAGCAGCCCTTCAGCCAGCATGTCCTGAGAAATGGGATGGCAGAGAAGGCTCTGGGAACGGCACAGAACCAAAGCAGTGCCAGAAACTTCCCAATCCCTGCCTTGCCCCAGGTCAGGGAGGGAACAGAGTCTTGGCTGCCTTACAGGGATTCCCACAGGAGCTTTTGTTATCAGCTTTCTCCAAGGCTGCCCAGTGCAAATCACTACCCAGAAGTCAGTGAAAATGGAAAGTATGAAATATTATACATTTGAAACTGTATCAGCAAAAACTACTGTTGAAATGAATTTGATTTGATTTAAGGGGAAACAAACTCGCCCTGTTATTTGAGAGGATCTTTAGTGCCAAAGAAGGCACAAAATCCCAAATGTAAGAAAAAAACTTTCAGGAGAAAAAGCACATAAGTAGGTATTGAGTGCACTGGCTTTCTTCTTTTGAGGACAAAAAGCCTTTCAATCCTATAAATTAAGGACAAAAAAAGGAAGTTTAAAAGGTAGCAACCCCAAGGATGTAAAGAAGGAAGGAAGATGGTCTTACACCAAGGAACACAGGTTAAAGAGCAGGTCCACTGCCATTAGTACCTAAATTTGGGGTTTAGGTTAGACATTCATCAAACAAAGAATTCCCTCCCATCCTACAGCTCAACAAACAAACACAACCAAGGCATTTAAGCTTTTAAAGGTTTCAATATGAACTACTGTGGGAGCTCTCTGTGCTCCTTAGCCAAGCACACAAAATACTTTGGGGTTATGTGGCTGCAGAGGAGATTAAGCAGAAAACATGTACAGTGTTAAATTTCTATTGATCACTTATTGATCAGCACCTGGTTTTTAAATATCTGGTCCCTATTTCCTGAGAGAAAGGAAAAAAGAATCCCTCCTGCACACCATGGGATTCTCCAGCTGCAGGAGACTTAAAGGCAAAGGGTGTAGGGGGGTAATTTACACAAACTACTTAATTGGTGATAAAACATTAATTTTTATCAGAGTATTAATGTACTTGGGTGGTCTCACCATGCTGAAATGCAAAGATTATCACAGAGTCATGGAATGGTTTGGGTTGGAAGGGATATTAAAGGTCATTTTCCACCCCCTGCCCTGGGCAGGGACACCTCCCACCAGCCCAGGCTGCTCCAAGCCCCGTCCAGCCTGGCCTGGGACACTCCCAGGGATCCAGGGGCAGCCACAGCTTCTCTGCCCAACCCGTGCCAGGGCCTGCCCACCCTCCCAGGGGGGAAGGAATTTAACGTGGTTTGTAAAAAAACCCTGTTTAAATAGAAAATCAGGGAGCCCCCCGAGGTGCACGGAATGAGTGGACACAAAGGCCGGGGTTTATCCAGAATGAAACAGCCCAAATTAAAGATCCCCCCAGCCCAACAAATGGTTTGGCAATCTCAGTTTGCTTCTGCCTCTGCTGTGCCATTCCAATCCCCTCCCATTATTCCCCAGACCTGCATTTGCAGCATCCCAATTCCAAGGCAAGAGTTCTAAAATGCCCACCCTCCACAATTAGGGCTGGGGTTTCATTTTTCAGTGCGAGCCTAGAAAAGGAAAAGGGCAACACTGATGTAAAGGATTTTCTTTTTCCAAGATTTTAACTGTTTTGGAAATTGTTTATTCGAAGCTGACATTTTATTTAAATATCCTCCTCAGCAATTATGAAAGCAACCTCATTCCACATTTCACTTCCACTAAAACTCACCTTTTTTGTGTCAAACTCCTCCTAACAACGGCACTTTGTGCTACTCAAATATTGGGGGAAAGGGATCCACAATGGCATTTCATACAGAATGTATCACGTGTTGCCTCAATCACAGAGAAATCAAACCTTCTGCCAACTAAAATAATGAAACACAACATAAGATATTGAATAAACTTTATATCTAATTAATTTATTTTTAACGAAGTGCCTGTGAAACCATTCCAGCCAATTAAGAGTGTGGAGAAATATTGGAAATAGAAACATTTCCCTATTAAGCTCAAGTGTTGTGAGTGGAATGTCTGTCCAGTGTAACCACCACTGTACCAGAGTCAGCCCCAAAAACAAGGGTTTCATCTTAAAATCTGCAATCCCAGGGATGCTCTGAGGAGACACAGAAAGGGGCAAAATTAACCTGTTCAGGTGGCATCACGACAAATATCTGTGAGGAAAATACTTCTGAAACTTGCTGAAAGGATTTCCCTTTAGAATAAAACCCACAGTTCTAATCTTTGCTAAGTATCTGGAATTTTAGTGTAAGAGGGAAAAATTGAAATGCTTTTTTTTTGTAAAAAAAAAAAAAGTCTCCAATTATTTATATAAAGTGAAATCATAACAGAAAATACTGATCATTTAAAACCTCAAGACATTTAAACAAATTTGTAATTGACAACTGGGCCAGTGCCATTGAGTTTGAGCCCACCCTACAGGTGAATTGCCCCTTTGCTGTGAGCTGAGGACACCCCAAGGCAACCCAGGGATGGCACAGCCAATCCCCAACCCAACCACGACCTGCCATCTGGAGAGCTAATGAACAATCAAGGCATCCCAAATTAAAGCACACGGCTCTCCCTTCCAATCTTTAGGACAACACTGTCAAGTTCAATCTGTTCCCTGGGCCTCCAGAATCAATTTTTCAAACCTTATGACAGGTCTAATAGTTCCCACCTGTTCCTCCTGCCTGACTTTTGACTGGCACGTTCCCAGCGCGGGTGGAGACGCAGACAAAGACCCCTATTAGGCTCCGGCTGTTTCTCCACTCTGAGCTTGCTCAGCCATAAAATTAGTTCCAGCCCCCTTTTCTCCTGCTTTTTGGGGGGTTTAGGAAGGTTTGGGGAGGTGGAAAGGGAGGCAAAAGTTTGGCACCCGCTTGGTGGGAGAAAAATCTGAAGTCACGACAGTCAAATGGCAAATTATTTTGTCATCTGGTACTCAAGTTTATGACAAATCCCACTCTTTAAAAGCTCTTGAGGTGTCTGGATGGTATTTTTAACCCCCAAAAGTTGGTGAAGTTTGAGAGACCCTGACATGTGATTACACAAAGGCAGCGTTGCAAGTTTTTTCTGGAAGGATCAATGGGGAACTATTTCTTATTGAAGCAAAGAAAATGTTTCACCCTGAGACGCGTTTTCCTTTCCTTCAGAACTGGCAAACAGACACGAGTGCCATACACACATCCTAACAAATTCAGGGGGCTCCTCTGGATGTACCTTAAATGCCTGACAATGGTTTTCTTGATAAAAATTATCCCCCGGGTCCCTGCATCGATCTCTAGTGATTTGTGCAATGTGGAATGTTCTTCACTGAACTGCAGATGGCACGGATTATATTATCCCATTATCCACAACAACCAAGCATTTACAGCAACATCAGCCATGATACCTCAGCAACTCATTAAAACAGAGGTCTTCCTGTAAAATAAATTTAATCTAAAATAAATTACCAATCAATTAATAATTGCAATTCAAATTATAATCCGCCTAGGACCACCTTCCCAGTATAACCTGATAAGAGCAAGGGCTTCTAGTTTACAACTTACCTGAAACCCAACTATTTAAGGCTCATCATGACAGGGAAAAATCTTGAAGACCTCCATCTGTAAGCACCTCATTATATTTGGAATACTTAGCATTAAAAAGCAACCTTTAAACATCTGAGAGTCGAGGTTTGTTTTGGGAGTTTATCAAACCCATCACATGTGTGCCTCTGAACTGCAGTATTTTAGCACAAATCATCCTTTGTGAATCCCACCACTGCATCAGCTGCAAGGCCACGAAGTAATTTAATCAAATGCTGTTACAATGCACCCTCCTTCACACATTTTGTGTGCCTATACCAGAAATCACTTTCATTACTTGCATATTCTGTAATTTATCTCAGCCTCAGCTCAGCTTCTCAGGCTGAGAACTAAAGCCTTTATTGCTGGTTGACTCATCAGTTAAAATAAACAACCAAGGTGATTAAACTGGCGATGTTACCAAAGACAAAAAAGTCCCAACCCAAATCCCTGAGGTTGTTTTTCCCCCCCCAGTAAAATTCAGCTGTGATTTCTGCAGACAAACTCAGGCTGACACTCCAAGTAAGGAGAGTCAAAGGTAGAAACAGGCAGGGAATAACCTGTCCTGAAGAGCAACAACTTCCCAAAACCAGATTTTTCCATCAGGCTTCCATGCAACAACAACAGTGCAGTCTTTGTACACAGATTCCAACATGAGATTTAGTAACTGTGATTTTCATATCACTTAATCCTGTTTAAACCCTCCAGAACAACCTTCTCAAAGGTGTCCCACAACTCCTTCACAAGGGTCATCTGTGTGATGATGAAAGAACTTCTTCCATAACCCTAATCCATGTTTTAAAAAGCCAAACAAACCACTAAAGGGCATTTTAGTGAAACGTTCAGCCAAAAAAAAAAAAAAAAAAAGAGAGAAACCAGCAGTGTTAAACTTAAAGGACAAAACCTGCCTGCTGTTACTTTTGTCAAGTAATTAGCTAAGAAAATACTAGAAATACTAGAAAATGCATTTAATCTTCTAAACAGGCATATTTATTCCCTCAAACTCCTAGAGCTGCAAGAGGAATAAGGACTAAACTTCACCCCCAACCCTAAAGTTGTCACACTCAGCTCTCCCCACCCTTCAAGGCTTAGCATTTGATCCTTTAAAAACCACGACTGTGCACACAAAGACCTACTTTGGGTCCTACTTCTTTCCTGAACAACGTGTTGCCACCACTGCCAATCCCTGACCACAGGGATGACTTGGCATGGCCCAGCCCCCTTTCTTACCCATCCAGGAGATTCATTGTCGTGGTGGTGACTTCGGTGAAGAGCAGGATCTTCCCCAGCTTCTTGGTGTGGAGGTTCTGCTGATAGTTCTGCAGGCTGAAATGCTCTGAGGAGAAGGTCCCCATCTCCGTGACCACGGGCATGAGGGATGGAGTGACCTCCACTCTGGAGTCCCAGCAGGGAACAAACTTAAGGGACACTTTGCTGGATGCTCTGAGTCCTTCGGCGTCGACGTTGCCCTCGAGCCACTTCAGAAAGGCCAGGTGGGTTTCCTGAGGGGGGGAGGGAAGCAAAGGAAGAAATGCAGGTCACCCCACGTGAAGACATTCCTGAGAACGTTCCTATTCAAGCAATGTTCTATTCAAAGCAGGAATATTAACCCAATTCCAGCTTCAAAGATCGAGTTCTGCTGCTTGTTCTAGTCCAGCCTGGCCTGACTGCTTGGTGTTGTCCTCCTAGACTCGAGACCATGCTCGTTTGCAGATTAATTAAGCTTAATTTTCCCCTCTAACAGGGTTTGAAGGGGTTTTCCCAGAGCACAGAGAGCACATATTTATCTGTATTAAGCAGGTTTTTCAGCATGCTGAGGTTGTTTGCTGGAAGGAGCCCTTTAGCCCATCACTGAGGCTGGGCTGGAAGGATAAAGCAGCAGGGAAGAAAAGCACTGGCTGATTTCTCAGCAGAGCATCTGCTCCAATTGCACCTACCTGGAGGGTGTGCAACAATTATTACCCCACTGACACAACTCCTACACTCCCAGAACTCTTCCTGCAGATAAATAATCCTACTGTCATAAATCTGATACGAAATGTTTGCCATGTCTTTAGAAGCTGGAAGTGAAGAGCCCACCAACACAGAGCCTGGGACTTCTTGTAGCTTAAATTTCAGGGAGCTTTCATGGGGCCAAAATCATCTTTTATATGATGAATGAAACCACAGAAGAGCCGTGGTTTCAATTCTACTGAAAATAATGCACCAATGACTCCTGCCCTCACAATTTTAAGAGGAAGACACTTGAGTTTTAAATGAAGAAGTTCCAACCAAACACAGGCCCCTCCTTCCCATTGTGGCCATCTCTGGGAATGGGAATAAAAGTGTTCCCTATGTTGAGTGCTGAGGACACAACTTGGATCTCCTGCTCTCAAATGAGATGTCCCTGAGCTCCAGCCCAACCCTCTCAAACCACAAAATAAGAGCAAACTTCCTATGACCATTTATCTATGCAAGGAATCACTCCAACTTTCCACATCCCACTGTTATACCTGAGGAGGAACAGGAGGAGTTGTTCTGTTCCTGACACTTTTCCATGGGTTTTCCCTCTCCAGGAACCACATATTCCCGAATTTCAGGGGGCACTGCTGCCTGTGTGATGTTCCCTGCCTGCTCAGTGTCAGCACAGGGGCTGGTTTGCAGCACAAGCAGCAGAGAAGGACACAGGGATGGGAATATTCTCCTCCCAAACTCCACCAGGCCCTCCCTTCTAAGCCCCAGGAGTGACTCAGTAGCTAAACTGCAGCTCTAGAGAAATTACTTCTTATTTCTTGGTTCTCTAAAGCTCTCTCTCAACTCCTTAAATAAAATACACTTTCAATATTCTCTCCCCCCCCAGATTTTTCCACATGCATCATAAATGACTGATGAGAATTAAAGGCTTTGTGAGCACTCCTTCGACTTGCCCTGCTCTTGCACCTTCACTCAGTGTAACACCAGACTGCTGCTGAATTCTTATTATCGTTATCCTGCTTATTTTACACACACAGAGCAACTTCTTGGTTGTACTGACACCAAGAAATAATCACAGCTTTCACTTCTGGCAGGGATTAAGTGGAAAAACTTGATCAGAAAGTTGCATTTCCCTCGTTTTCCCAACACAGCCATTCCCTCAGCACAAGTGGGTGTGCAAGGACAGAGTTTGAACTCACCCGAGGACGTGGTTAGAGCCTTACAGAAATTAAGCCACAAAATAAAGTGCTTAAAGGATGATGAGATTCTAAACAGTGAAAGTGCTCGAGGCTGGCTCGGAAATTCTGGGGCATTTTGCCACAGAATGTTTTCTGAAAAGCACAAAACATCATCTCTTAATGTGAGATGTTACATTGCTACAAATATGTCACAACTCCAATCATTTACCCTCTTGAGTTTATTCTTTCCAGTGAGTTTTTCCCCCCACAGTTTTTAGGTTTACTCCTTGATTTCATTTTCTTGCTTCCAACACACACTGAACCATTTAAGAATCGTTACATGTGTCTAATTACCACGCTAATTTTTCCCCCACGACTGCCACATGATTATTGAGCTGATCAAAAATATAAACACGGGGAATTCGTAATCAAGAACAGGGATTTTTTTAAATTCCTAAGAAAACACGGGTGCACATGTTGATTGTCAATGTGTGAACTCCCTTCACACAAAGTCCCAGCAACAGGGATGTGTTGTGGTCCCTGTAATTACACTGGCACACAGAAAAGTACATTATTTTATATAATGAAATGAAATAAAACAAGAAACAGGTTCACCTCTGCTTCAGCTCCACAGAAAAGGAATAAAATCATGCCAGAACCTGAACGGTGGGATTTGTTAAACTGAGGGTTCAGCCTGAATTCCAAACCTCTCCTATTCCTATTCTGCAGCAACCTCTGGTGGCCACTCCAGTGAGAAGTGCTGGCTCAGGAACCTTCTGGGGCAATCCCAGGCGTATCCTGGGAGGCACCACAAGGCAAGAGAACACCCAAATTCCCACCCAGCCCCTTCCCTCACCATCATCCAGGTCCTGAGAGGTGCAGGCACAAGCTCTGAATGACTGTGGAAGCCAAGAAGCTGCAGCTGTTACATGTTTGGGCACTGACAGATCTGCAGCCATAAAATCTGTGTTACCCACCCACCAGCTGCACACTTTGTAAATATCACACTAATATATAATATATAATACACTGAATAATGTAACTGCATGGTTGTTAGGGTGGCACAAATTGCTGTACATCAGTTTTGGGTGGGAGGGCTGAAGTCATGTCAAAATCTTTAATTTCATAGAATAACAGAATCCCAGAATGGTTTGGGTTGGAAGGGACATTAAAGGTCATTTTCCACCCCCTGCCATGGGCAGGGACACCTCCCACCAGCCCAGGTCCAACCTGGGACACTCCCAGGGATCCAGGGGCAGCCACAGCTTCTCTGCCCAACCTGTGCCAGGGCCTGCCCACCCTCCCAGCCACCAATTCCTTCCCAATATCCCACCTATCCCTGCCCTTCTCCACCTTAAGGCCATTATTTCCCATAAAACTGTTTGGTTTCTTTCAAATCACCCTTTTTTTCCCATGTACATTCCCAAAGACATTCCCTTGAATGAAACTTGACATGCCAACCAAACAACCCGGACACAGGAGAGTTAATCAGCTTTTCACTGCAAAAATATTCAACCACAAGTTTAATACAAAGAGAAAATGTTCCTCCCCATATTTTGACTGGTAAAAGCACAGTGGAAGTTCAGCAGTTTCACAGAAATAGGGAGTTCAGCCACTGCCCACCCTCAGCTCCTGCTCTGACCAGCACTAATTGGTCACTGTGGTAATTCTGCTGGAGAGAAGGCAGAGTAAAAGCTGCATTTTTGTGTAGGATTTAACATCTGCTTTCTAGGATTTCGAGAGCTGGGTCAGGTGTGGGAAGAAACTGCTCGGGAGCAGAAGTTTTCTTTGGCTGTTTTTAATTCCTTTTAATTTCACAACCATTAGTTGTGCTTGTCCCAAACGCTCACTGAGCGTTGAGGCTGAACAATAAGGGGGAAAGGGACACACAGGAGACAAAAACCAGCTGGGCCCTTGTCTGGTGTGGTATAAAATAACACCAAATTACAGCTCCTCCCGGAGAAGATTTTATTTGCACCTGGGCTCTATCAAACAACGGCACTGCAGCACCAAAGCACACAAACCTGCAGCTATAAGGGCTGAAAACAAGCCCAAACCCAACACTTTACTCTTACAGTCTGTTTATATACATAGGATTTTATTGTATTCTCTTAGTTTTGTCTCTCTGTTCATATACACAAAATTACAGCTCCTCCTGGAGAAGATTTTATTTGCACTTTGGCTCTATCAAACACTGACACTTTATGCACTGAACACACAAACTTGCAGCTATAGTGGCTGAAAAGAAGCCCAAACCCAAGACTTTACTCCTACAGTCGGTTTATATACATGGCATTTTGCTGTATTTTCTTATTTTTCATCTCTATGTTCATATACACATAAAGACAAATGCAAATCTCTCTCACTGGGGCGATTTGGGAGCTGCTCTTTCCTACTGAGCTCTGATGGGCCTTAAACTCTGTATCAATGGAATTCTTTGTTAAGACCAAACTCAGTCCCAGCCTAAATTCATTTGGTTCCTATTAAAAGCACGGAGGCACAACCAAATGAAAGCTCAAAATATAATGCCATAAAGCAAACCTCAGGCATCAGCTGGGAGGGAAAGGGAGACAATTTTAACTCCTGATGCTCTACCAGAAGACTCAATATTGGGCTTATATATTATTCATTTCAGCTGTGCTTGTTGGGTAAGTGACATCAAAGATTCACTTTCTGGGCAAATATCAAGAACACAATTTTACATTTTTTTTAAACCAATTTTCTCCTTCCAATTCATCACCTCCAGCTTTGCTTCACTGCACCTGGGAAAAGTCTGCAGGTCATGCACTGACTCATATTATTATCAGCTGATGGACTGATTAAATCACATATATATATGTATTTATTTAGCTGTAACCTGCAAGCAAAAGAAGATTGCACAGGCATAAGGAACCCAACTTTTAGAGGAGCCCACTTGGAGCAAAGAGCCCATTCAGAGACATCACACCTTCAGTGTCCAAACCACTTTCCTTCAGCTCAGGTACTGCCTCAAATGCAGGTATTTCATTCCTGTGGATCCCAGAGCAGCACTGAGAGAAAGGAATCTTTGCCATAAAGAGTGCAGGGCATTTGGGATCTGCCCCTTGAAAACCCGAACAGCCACACACACATAAACACACAACCTGCTTTGCTGATGCTGCCTGGGGTTTTATTTCCTACAATGACACCCCGCTCTGAGACCTGAAGCATTTGAGAGAGCCAAACACGACCACAGCCCCGTTTTAAAATCAAGTTCAGAGAGAAAAACGCCAGAAATAGCAAAATATTTCACATCAGCAAAAAGCCCTCCTGCAAACATAGAGAAGATACAGGGGGAATGTGATGTTCAACTCTGTCCTTACTCATTTCAAACCCTACCATGTCTGTATTCCCTTTTGCTGAGGTGATGCTGTAAAACATTCTAGAAATATTAAATTTACTACCACAATAATTAATTCAAAGGTATTATTTTCTTTCCAAAGCAGGGGAAACCCAGCATAATGTAATTCTCTTTAGGAAAACACTATAGAGATAAGGAAAAAAACCCCAAAAACTTGATCAGATGAGGAAAGGAAATCATCTCTTGGTGACGAGAGAGAACTGGAAGAGGATGAAGAACAGATTTTTAGGTATCAGTGGATATTCATACCAGTTTCAGTGCTGCTCAGATGTCACTGATATGTCATAACACTCCCAAACTACACACCCACCCCCAGAGTCCTGAATAATTGCTCTTTTAACTTGTGTGCAACCCTGAAGATGGATTTTGCAACGACTGAAACGAATGCAACAAATAGAACTTTAAAGGCAAAACTTATTTATGGCACATCCAAAATCTGCTTTGAAACACCCCAAATGAATATATTTTCAGAACACACATTAAAAACTCCTTCAGTATTAACTGCCTACCACTAATTTCAAAGTTCAGTCCTTGTTCAAGCAAACAGATAAACACTGAGCACCCTTGGTAGTTTCCCCCCACAACCCCACGGGCTGATTTTAACGTGCCTTCGGATTATTTATAATATTAGCATTTCTTTAGCCTATTTTTTTTACAGGAAGATGCATTTCAGCTGAGAAGCAGCTCGGGAAAGGAGCTATTCACAAGGCCATTCTTTTCAGCACTGGTGTTTTAGCTCATGGCATAAAAACCTTAGAGGAAGGAGAGAAATCCCAGCTCTCCCCTCCCTCCTTTCCCCAAGGAACTTCATAAAGATTTTATTGTCGTCCAACCGAGGCAAGTCCTCCTTTCATGTCCTCAGCAACTGCACTCCCTGGGCTGAGCCTTGCTGGGCATTCTCAGGGTCCTACAGAGCCTGGGAATCTGTTTCAGTTTATTAATAATACTTTTATATTTCCTCAACTGAGACAGGGTGCAAAACGTTGGTAATGTTTTAAATTCACAACCAACCTGATTTTTAGGAGTCTCCTGTGGTGATTTCAGGCTGGGATGTGCTTTGTCCAGGGAGGCAGCAAAAGCTCATCATTGCTGCAAGATCATTCCACAGCCTTGTTTTTGTCCCCACACTTCAGTGGGATTTTAAAAACAAGGATTACATTCCAGAAACAGAGTGCATCATCTCAGCAGTGCAGAAACAGTCCCAGACAAAAGTGGATCCATTTTCCCAGCTGAGAAGTGGATTAATTCATCCAAAAAAAGGGAAATATTTTTAACAAGGTGCTGCAGAGTGTTGATGCCAAAAATCCTGGAAATCCTACAAAATACACCCCAAACCTCATCCTTTTGACTGTTTCTCTGGGTGTGAAGCATCTTGAGATTCCAACCCACTCCCAGCTCATAAACCAGTGCCTAAATGTGAGCCCAGAATTAAATTTAGCTTTAAAAAAACCCCGTGTGGAGGAAGAAACCCCTGGGAAAACCAAGCCATAGGAAAGGGAACCAGGAATCAGCTCCAGCTAAAGGTGATGGAGCAGAATTTTATGGCATTGCACTGATTTCTTGTGGCTTCACTTTGAGACCTGCTCAAAGTTCGTAAGAAAAACAGAAGTTCCTTAAAATTCAGCCTTAAAAAACTCCCTGAGATATACTAAAATAGCCTAAAATATTGTATTAACCCTAAGTCAGACCCATATTCATTCACCTGTATCAAAAATGCACCATCACCGTGTTACACGAGCCGAAAACCAGGTTTAGGCTCGGTATCAGCAAAGCCACACTGAAGTTTTTAGGGGAAAGTAAGACACTAAAAATCTCATTTACCAGCCTGAGCTTTTCATCTCAGGAATGAAGCAGCCCAGGAGCACCTACAAGAGGGAATTGGGGCACACTGGCTGCCCCAGACTGTAAATGTGCCCTGGAGGGGGGGAAGGAGAAAGAACAAGGTCCACCTTTGACACAACATGACCACGTCAGGCTCCTCCAAAAGGCTGATCAACCAGAGGGCTGGGAGGTGTTGATTTATCCCCCCAGAAAAAGGTGTGACAAATTAGGCTTGGAGCCCTTAATTCCTCGTGACACCTACTTGGTAACAAAATTATTGGTGGTTTTTTGAAGTAAATTGGGCAACTGGGCTAAAAATAAGCCTAAAGAAAGCTGGCAGAAAGGAAAAGACATTCCACTTTTGGCACTAAAATCTGGGCATTCTGCATATTAAAGGGGGGTACTTTTTTTAAAAAAAAATTATATAATCAAAGTCATGTTTAGAAGAATAAATTAAGATATAAATCTAACCCTACATGCCGTACACATATATATTAAATTACTCTCAAAAGTATTCTGTATTGAGTAGGAAAAAAGTACAGAGGAATTTTGTTCTCAGCTAATAGGGCAATAAATTAGATGCAATATATTCAGCTGGTAAAACTGGCTCTGTATAAGAACTATCACAAAATACTATTTTTATTTGGTACCAATCTTTCTCCCCTCCCCCCCCTTAAACTGAGAATAAAATTGTTTGTTGAAAAACTTGGAATTAGCAGAACGAGTTAAGCAAATAAAACCTAAGAAAATATTTTCTCTTAGCACTGATAATACCCAATTCTGAGCTGAAGGTTTTCCATGGGGTTTGTTTGGCCGTGCATCAAATGTGAATGAATTTTAGTGTTCCTGACTATGAAATGGCACGGCCAAAGATTCCCCTCTTTAAAATCCAACAACTTTCAGCTGTAGCTGATTTTTTTTTTGCCTCTTCTGAGCAAGAAGTCCCAGCCCTGTCACTCTGGAGGGGTTTCCAAGCAGAGAAATCCCTGGGAAATACAAGAGGGAAACCACAAGAGCCACGATTTGGGGGTCGCAGCACGGAGGGGACGGTCAGCAGGTACCATAAACTTGAGAATCCTTTTTAAATCATGCTCAGGCTGAGTTAATAAATTTTAGTTTATAAATTACACCAAGTTTAGTTTATAAATTACACCAAGATGCCAAAAGGAACATCTTAGAAAGGAAGGATTTCTTGGGAGTTTTAGGCTATAATGGCAAGAACGTATTTGGGGTGTTATTTATAGTACACCTACTCTGAAGAGAAAAACCAGGATTAAGGTAACACCTACTAACTTTCACTTAACATCTCCTTGCTAAGCAAGGATCCTAAAAAAATTAACATGACAGCATGGGATTATTTAAAAAAAAAGAGAATAGAAAAAGTCAATCACTACCTTTTATTCAGCAGAGTCCCAGCAAAGCTAAGCCTTGTGCTTCAAAAATACTTCATCTACAGCAAAAAAACCCTTAAGATGTCAAGCTGAAGTGCTTGAAAGAAGCTTCAGTAACATTCAGTTTATCAGAAAATTAACGTTTTCTGACAAAACAGGGGGAAAATATTCAAATAGAGTATTAAACCCTTGGGGACGATACAAACTACACACACAGATAGCCCAGCTGGGTGGGTTTTGTCAGATTTAACACTTTTTTAACACTTTTTTTCTGCTGGGATTGAAAGGCTGGCCAGAGCAGAAGAGGTAAAACCTTTCCCCAGAGGAAACCCAGCAGGGCACTGAGCCAATCCCACACTGCTTTGTGCAGTTCTGATTCCCGGGCAGCTTCAGGAAGGAGCTCCTGGAAGCATTTCTGCAACCGGCAGGGAGAAACAGGGGTGGTGGGGAGGGAGGAAACCCCCCAAATTTAACTTACCCATTTCTGCTCATGAATAAATTATTGTGATTTCTTTCATTGCCATGCTTCAAAGGCTGACCTAGAACGGGTTTAACCCTTAACGAGAAGGAAGGCTGAGCTTTCTGGAGACAAAGTGCGAGCCGGTGCCGTGCCCACGCCTGGCTGGCAGTGCTGAGGGGCACCCCCAGCACAGGGCACAGCCCTGCCATTCCAGCACTTGGGAATGGCTTTGGGAAAGGAGCCACCCAAGGGAGCAAAGCAAAGGCAGCCAGGGCAGCAAGGGGGAGTCGGTCATCAGGCTCCAACGTGGGCAGCGAGGAGCACCTTTATCGACACGGCACGTCCTTTATTCCCAAGGAGTTGGGATTCTCCTGATGTTCCTGAGGATAAACCACCTGTTTCTGTCCTTGGAGATATTTATGCCCTGCCACGGTCAAACAATAATTACTACAGATGACAACCCCTGCTGCAGAACATGAGAACACTCATGTCACAAAAAAAAACCCCTTGGAAACACCTTTTGGGCATTTTAAGAAGGCTCCAGTGAATAGAACACCTAAAAAGATGATTTTTCCCACTCAAGTTTAGTATTAATCCAGGCAAGGAATTAAAAGCTTCCAAAGCCTTTGCTTCCTTCTGGCCAGGTTCTTAAGAAGTGCAGTCTGAGCAATGTTGTCTTAATCCTCAGGTTTTTTGGACTCTCTTGACCAGACCTTGTTTTTTTTCCTTTTTAGTGTTACAAGGCTCAAAATTCCCATTTCTGTCACATAAAGATGAGTTCTGATTAAATGTGAAACACTTTTCTCGAAGGCCCTTAATTAACAGCCCCAAACTAAGGGTAAACTTCCAAAAGCAAATCGTCTTGAGGGGAAAAAGTTTCAGGGGTTGCTTCAATCAGTATTAAAATGCAAGAAAAAGAGTTTAAAATGGAACTACTTCCAGAACAGTTCCCCACAAATTAATCCACTCAAAACAGACAGAACCCGCATCAATCTGTGACATCCAGTGGCTAATTTAGCCCTGGTTAAATAAGGACAATTTGGGTCTGTTTCTTGAGGAAACAGGAGACTGAGAGCAAAGTAATTATTACTTAATTTAAAATTTAAAGCCTCATAAGTACTTTTACTTTGTCAAACTAGTGGAAAAAAAAAAAATCAGGAATTTGACAGTGGCTGGGAAAGTGACATTTTACCACCAAATTATCAAAGGCTTCCAAGAGGAGGAAACACCCTTGAACAGCTGGAGAAATTGTTTTGCATGGAGCAGCAATAAGGGTGGCAATAATTATACTGAAGTTTATTGCAGTTCAAAAATGTGTAACCTGCAATTCCTGGACTGCTAATTAAATTGTGTAGGATAGAAAAAAGCTCGAAAATGTTTAAATAAGAAGCCACTTCCACCTCCAAACTGTTGCAGAGATAACAAAAGCACATCCTTTATCCTTTCTGTCTATCCATCCCCACCTCTGGACTGAAATACCAAAGCCATCATTTCTCTTCCCAGGTGTTGCCTGTGGAAATCTCCCCATGATTATAAAACATTCCTGATGCCAACTTTGTAAAACTTCATTTCAAAGAATTACACAAGTATTTTAAAGACAAAGCTGCACCCTGCAGTATTTTCAGGTATTCGCAACAAAAACCCTTGGGCATTCAAATAATCAATTTAAATCTTTATATATAAATGTTTATAATGTTGATAATAATTTGCAGCTCATACTGCTTATGGTAACTTTGGGAAACTCTTTATAGGAAGCAAAAAAATAACAATAAGCCTTTGCTTGCAGCGACTGCAGTTCCTTTCCATCAGTTAATAAATACATTGTGCTGAGATACCGACACATAAAACAGTCAAAAAAAATAGGGAAATTTAACCAGATAAAAGTTCCCCTCCTGTGAAGGGGCTGTGGGACCAGCACCAGTGGCAGTACCAGCAATTCCATGTTGGAAAGAAGCAAAGTCTGCCTTCCAGCCCGGAGAAATGCACTCATAATTCTCAAGTCAAAACATGCCATCTGTAGTTTTTTTATTTAGATCTTGGCAATTGTGCATCAGAACAGAATTGCAGCTTCTTATCTTGCAGAGGGATTTCAGAACTACCTCCTGGAATTAATCTGCATCCCTTCTGGCTCCGTGGAAACCCCAAGACGTGTTCCCACAAAACAGTTCTCTCCATCTTATGGGATATCCTTCGGTTCCTAAAGCTTGGCTTTGTACAGCAGGCACACAGGATGCAGGCACAGCTCCTTAGAGCACAGGGTGACACATTTTCTCCAACTGAAGGCTTTCAGATGGCTTTTATAATGAGAATAATATCAATTTTCCCCCTCAAGCTCTGACCTGACTTCACCAGTCGAACTGGAAGTTGCACGGAAATGGGGAGGAATTCCTGTTGCAAGTGCAACATCACAAAACAAAGGAGCCCCGAGGGAACTGGTCAGTAACACACAGTATATCCATCAGCAAAGGAAAATGGCCTTATTTCATTTAGATTCTCTCTCTCTCTCAAGTTGTTTAGCTGTGGAATTCACTTCATGCTAAGTCTGTAGTGAAGGGCAAGAAGCTGATTCAACATTTAGATGGGGGTTGTTCCCCCAGCAATCTGTGCACCCACGTGGGAAGACTCTGGTTATGAAGTGATCCAAACTTCAGATTTTAGTTCTCAACGTGTGCTAAACAGTGAATTTATTACAATTCTACTGCTACTCTTAAAGTGCAGAGATTCTTACCCATGTTAAAACAAGCAGGGACAGACTGTACTAATCTCAATACTGAGCCTGCTAAAGCTTGGCTTTAACAATTATTTTAATTACTTTTTTTTTTTTTCCAAATTAAAAAGTACACTTTGAAATGCTTTCTGAAGTAGTTCTTGAACCATCTCTTAGAGAAGTCCAACAGCCCAATTTAGGATATACTTGAGAAGCAACACACACTGGATAAGGAAAGGGAGTCTCAAGGAAACAAATCCAACCTGGTCCCACATTTTACACCTCAGTGAAACCATCAGCCCAAAGCAGCAGAGATTTCACAGCTACAATAATTAGATATCTATTCTAACAACCAGCAGCTGTAGGGAATGCTAGAAAATGCAGGAAAATAAAGTTGTTTTCTGTATGCCCAAGCCTTGCTCCTTACCTCTGCCTCTCCAGCTGCTGCCCCACTCCCCTCTCTGCTCCTCCTCCCACACAGGCTCTGGCTGCTCTTTCCTCTGGCAACAAATCACAACCACCAGCTCTTCTTCCTGCAGTTCTGCTCTCCCAAAAAAAATTCCCTTTCCCCCATCAGTCAGGGAGCATGCTTGGATTCACACACTACATGGATAATGCTCATCCCAGCTTTCCTCAGGGCTGGAGTTCTTCTCTCCTCTGGGGCTCTGGCACTTGCAGAATTTCTATTATTTATTAAGAAAGGGGTAAATAAAGAAGATAATTTCTGAAACTTGAGGTTGCTAGCATGGCTAATACAATAAAATTATATACAGATTTTAAAATATATACATATTGACACGCATACACAGGGACTTACACAAATCTGTATATGGGATTATATCATTACACAGATGCAGTCCCAAACTGCATCACTGCTGTGGATCCTCTAGTGTTTGCAGCAGGAAATGCTGGCAGAGAGAAAATCAGCTGGAATTCTTCAAATTAAATCATGTCATCCTGTGAAGAACAGCTCAGGATGATCTCAGAACACAGGTTGCCCTCATGGGCTATTTGTACTGGCAGAAGAAAAATACACATGCCATGAGAACAAACAGAGCAAGATGGATCCTGATTTTTTACTTTTCCTTCTGAGAAAACCTTGGTTTGATATTCCTGTAAATCCTTTGTCATTAGTGCCACCAGTGCAGGGGAGTTATTGAACTGGAACATCCACCCAAAGAGAAAGGGCTCTCCCAGGAAACTTTCAGTAAGAACTACAGCAAACTTTCTGCTTTAGACTGACAGCTGTTCTTTAACCAGCTCTGCACCACCAGAAGTGCCTCCTGTCAGGCAGACAGCCCCATGGCAGATTCCATTCCCACCGCACCTGGAATGTCCTGAGTTCCTCCCCGTGTCAGGAATCGCTGCTTGAAAGGAACTGTCAAAGGAGGGACACACCAGAATGTCCCAGTCAGCCCCTTCCCACCAACTGCTGACCCAAACCAGACCTGCTCATTTCCTTTGGAAGCCTTTACCTCCTTCAGTGGCAAACTCTGACAATCCTGCAATGTCTTTATCATCAATAACTCTCATTAAGCTCCCATTTTCATTTTCCAGAATAAACTCAGCTCGATAAACTTAAATAATAATCTCTGTGCTGTGGACAATTATTTTTCCTGATAACATTATGGCATAAGTGAATTGTCAGAAGTCAATAAACATATTTAGAAGCCCCCAGTGCTGAGAATGTGCCATTTCAAAAGCAGCTAAAGTTGGCAGGTTTATCAATTTGAAGAGCAACATAAAGAAGATGCTTCTATTTCCTCTTTGGTTATGCATTTTTATTCACCTTCCCCCTTTAATTAAACCATAGACTCGTATCATGTGGCCACAATTTGCTCAGGAGTGAGGCTACCAAAGAAGCCCCAGTGAAAGTGCTGGAGAGCCATCCCAACACTCTCCCACCGTGGAAAGCTCTTGGCATTTCGGAGCGATGGTAACCCGATCGCACCCCATGGGGCTCCTGCTGGTGCCAAAACCTGCTCTCATCCTCCCAGCCCCACTTCCAGAACTCAGCTCCAGGGACAGGCAGGGAAGCTCAAGGGTTTTGTGCTTGGAAAACCTCCACTTTTGTCAGATCTTTACTGGTGAGGTCATGGCGAGCGAGCCGGAGCCAAAGGGGCGCGGAGCTGCGGAGCGTCTGTCCCAGCCCAGGGACTGCTGCCCTCTAAAGTCACCCATCTGCTCCAAAGGGGATCCAGAGGGGAGCCAGAGGGTTTGGCATTCCCAGCTGTGATGGGTTGTTTTTTGTAGGCCTTCCTTGGTAACCAGGATCAAAATCTAGGCAGGATTCCATCCCATCTCTCTACGTAATCAGGTGTATATAAGCCCAAGGGGGAGCTGTTCTTGCTCTCT
>VXBX01003475.1:79037-96615 GCA_013400415.1 Scytalopus superciliaris
GTTTCGGGAGAGGGAGGGGAGAATCTTTCTTGTGAGGTTTGGCTGTTGGCAGAGAGAGCCAACCCGAACTTTCACACCAGGTCTGCAGGGCTCAAAGAACCCCCCCTGGAATTGCACAGAGCGAGGCACGACGTGACACGGAGCCAGAGGGAATTTGGGCTGCTCTGCCACTGCGGGCTCCACTTTTGAGGTTGAGGCTTATCCTGCAAACTCCAGGATAAAGTGGAGCTGGGAAAAGTCAGGCTCAACACTGTGCTGAGTAACCAGTCCTCAGGAATGACCCAGCCCTGACACTGTTCTCTGTCACCTCAGCAGTGAGAAGGCAGCAGCAGCCGCCAACGCTGAGCTCACAAATGGTTTAAATATATATATATATATTACATAAGTCGTTCTGGAAGGACAATAAAATTTTCCATTCTCTCCACCACAGAAGGAACATGCCTAGAGAAGAAAGTGGTGGTGAATGAAGTATCATGCACACTGCCTGGAAGGCAGCCTTGAAACATGAGAGAATCCAATTCCATGAGTGGCACTCTGGTCAGATGCCAGCACATCATAATTTCGTATCAGAGTCAGCTCCACACCAGGATTAAATGCTCCTCGGTACAAAAGGCATTAACTCTTAGTTCTCACAGCAGCACAAAGACCCTTTTTATGGAGATTGCTATAAACAAGATATTTTCTTTCAGCCCTCAAAGCTTCTTGCGTTTTCCAAACAGACCTCAAAAATATTTATTGAATCAATAGAGGGCCAGAAAGTTGTTTACAAACCATAACGCAACATAAGAATGCTATTCATTATTATGTGCCCACAAATGTGCTTTATGGCTGTTTAACAGAAACAGCATGTTGGCTGCCATCAGGCAAGGGGGAAAACAAAGTCTGAAGCAGAGAAGTGTAAAAATAAAGGGAAAGTTTGCCAGATTACTCCTTCTTTCTCCCCCAAATAAATGGTAAATATTCTCTGAACAACAAAAAAAAAATAAAAGCAGAAGGTATCTTTAGTAACCACCCGGAATTACTTGGCTCCACATTTGGAGTTCCCTTCATGTCTCATCAAGATCCCTTAATTGGAAATGTTTTACTGTATTCTCACACTACATGCCCTCAGTTACTGTGGAATTTCAAGGGCCATTTTAAAACTGAGGAAATATTAGACAGGGCAGTTGCTGCAAACACGCAAAGATATTTTCATGCAAATCTATATACAACACAATATGCATAAAATGCTTTCCATCCCTTCCTTCTTTTTTTCTCCCTTGAAATCCAGCTCGTAAGTGTCCCCTGGTGGTGAACACCTCCCACTCCCTGAGGGAGCTGCAGGAAAAGCCACAGCTGCATCAGCTTTGGAGAGCAAGAGATTGCCAGTGATTTTAATATAATGCCAACACGAAGACAGCTCAGCTGAGCAGGGATGTTGATCCATACTGGAGTCACTGTGAATGCACTGAAAATCCCTGCAGCATTCCAGCCTTTCCCCCATCCACAGCTGCAGGGAGGAGGCTGAGGAAACTGCTAATTGTGAACAAATGAAGAGATAATCCAGCCTTCTAATACCTGTCAGAGAATCCCAGAATGGTTTGGGTGGGAAGGGACATTAAAGCCTATCCAGTTCCCACCCCTTGCCATGGGCAGGGACACCTCCCACCAGCCCAGGCTGCTCCAAGCCCCGTCCAGCCTGGCCTGGGACACTCCCAGGGATGGAGAAGCCACAGCTTCTCTGGGAATTCCATTCCAGTCCCTCCCCACCCTCACAAGGAAGAATTCCTTCCCAATATCCCATTTGACCCTCTGACTCTCAGTCTGAACCCAGTACTCCTTGTCCCATCACTCCAGTTCCTGATGGAAGGTCCCTCTCTGGATTCCTTGTGCCCAACCTGTGCCAGGGCCTGCCCACCCCAAGGATTCCTTCCCAATGTCCCATCTAATCCCACCCTCCTTCAGCTAAAGGCAATAATTACAGAAGGCTGCATGAACAAAGCCCAAGAGCCAGTCAGACCCTGAGACTGGACTCTGGAGTCACCAGCCAGGATAAACAATGATCTATTTGAACACTTTAATTTTTGCCTCAAATGCCTTTTCTAGTTTCACAGTCCTACTGCAGTACAGGATTGGTTAAGAAGAAAGTGGTCTCAGCAGAGCCAAGAGTGTGCTGAGATTGTGGCTCAGTTTAGCCCTCATCACCCTTTTCTCCACACCTTCTACCTGCAGTCACTGTGACTATTCCTGATATCACAGGATCATCAGTGTTGGCACAGATTTCCACAACCATCCAGTGCCACCAGCACTGGTCCAGGATCCCCCCTAATCTCTGTCCCCAAGGGCCACAGCCAGCCCCCTGTGGGACACTCCCAGAGACAGTGACTGCCCCCCCTCCCTGGGACACTCATTCCAAAGCCTGACCACACTGGCAGAGAAGTATTTTCCACCAGTTTTGTTGCCTTTCTCTGGAGATGATGTCTCCCACACCTCCTCTCCTGTTCTCCTTTCTTAACTGGACCAGTTAAATGTTTCCCACCAATGCAGGCAAAAAGTTCTATTTCAGAACAAAACCAATTTTTCAAGGCAAGGTGTGAGTTTAATGACCCTCACTAATCCAAGCAAGCTCCTTCTGTCTGAAGAGAGTCAAGAAAAGGACAATTTCCAAAAGGACTTTTTGGTGCTGGAGTGTGTCCAGANAATCCTGTGACTGATTCTTTATTGCCAGGGAATACTGACAGGCTGCCCTGACACAGAACTACCCATGAAAAGCATCCTGCCCTGGACTGGATGCTACAAAATCTGCTGTACAAACTCAGCATCTTCTAAGCTTTTACCTCTACAAAGCTGTTGGAACCCCAAAGTTGACAAATTTTACTGAAGAAGTGGCAGTTCTATCAGGAACCTACACAAATAAAGGTGTGCAGAGTAATAAAAGATTGAGGAGGAAGGAGAAACATGAGCCAAAATACAGAGCACTTACCCCTCCTCTGCCTACCTGTGACTGTATTCCAAGTGTTGCAAAACTGTTCACTGAGGTGCAAGAGAAACATCAGTGAGAGGCAAGAACCAGACCAAGAGAGCTCTGAACTGTTGATTTAGGAGACAATCCCTGTGTAATTTCATTATTTTGAGTGTTAATGGAGCAAAAAGAGGCAAAAAAGGAGCTACAGACTCCAAACCCATCCCCTGAGAGAACCATTCCCTTCAGAAGCACACACTGCAACAGCAGCAAAGAGCAGGGACTGGTATTAGAGCACCAAGAGCTTTGCCATGAATGACAACACTGAAATCAGTTTAGTTTGTGATTTCTGGGACTCCTTTGGGTTTGCAAGTTGGTTGGGTTTTTTTGTTATAAAGAAACAGAAGTTAATTTGAGGAGGGGAGGGAGAAGAACACCAAGCAGCAAATGCAAACCCACCCTGCCTGCACACACACAGGCAACTCAGAGCCTTGCAAGCCAGCAAATAACTTGGAATTTGCAAAGGAAAACCACCCAAATCCATGGAGTTAAATCACGAGTATTTTAATTTGATAGCAATGAAATTCTCTTCAGAAAGCCCCTTCAGAGAAGCATCATCCTACCTGCCAGAAGGCCAGTGGCTTCCCAAATGTGCTGCACTGCCCAACCAACGTGGTGGAAATAAAGCTTTTAACCAAAAAGCAGCTCCCCACATGTCAGGCATTAAATCCCTTTCCCCAAAACAAGCAGGTGCTTCAGCAAATACACGTTTTTCACAGGTACAGATGCACCTTAATCTGGTTTTTCTTATCCCTGAAGCGACTTTGCCACAAAGGTATTTTCATTCCTGGCCAAGAGACAAACTGGGAGAAGCCTCCAGGCACAGACAAACATTTCTGGCAACAAGGCACTGTTCATTTCAAATAATAAATGCAGGAACCAAAGTAAAAGAATGCCAGACACAAACCATTTATCAGTGATTTATGGGGATCTCTCACTTGGTCCAGTTTTCATTCAATACTTTCCTCAGCTCTTGTGTTAATTCTGAGCCAGAGCAAAGAGCAAATTTCCTTTCTGGATTAAATAATTCCAAAGGGCTCCTGCTTTTTGTCCTACTGGCTAAAAAAAGGCAGGGATGGTGTTTGTGCTTTGAGGGCGATAAGAGAAAACAAGCAAATCTCCTGGTTTGAAGGTTATACATTTTTGGTTCACTTGCAAACCAAAAATTTGGATAGCAATAAAAAGACTTTGGAGTTTCAATGTAACTATCCCTCATTTTAGCCCTGGAAATTTTTAAATTACTCTGAAGGCTTTTTTTAAACTTTCCCAAGTTGAATTTCAAGTTCTACAACACACATGAATATGAATGGAAGTATTTCAGAAACAAATGCAGCCTGAAATGTGGGTTCATTACAGTGTTAGCTGAGAGTTCTGAGTTTCCCCATCCTCAAAGGAACATTTATCCAGGATAAAGTCATTCCCTATTTTCTGGGCTGACATCATGGCCTTGGAATCCACAGAGCCAAACTGAAGAGGGACAATCTGGTCCCTCTGAGCTGCAGCTACTGAGTTACCCAAACACACAACGCATTTGGAGCCCCAGGAGCCCAGACCCAAGTTTTGAGATGCTCCACACGAGCCAATGTGTGGAAACAATCACAGCTGTGCCCAAGCTCTCTCATTCTCCAAGGAGAAAACCCTTGGCTTGATAGCCAGAGGATGCTATGCTGAAAATTCTGGCAATGAAACCCAATCCTGGCGTTCATGGCTGCAAAATTACCCTGTAAGAAGGCCTTTCTTATTTAATGTATATATAATTATGTATTATATATTTCTTTTGATTCAAACACTGCCTTCATTGCTGTGCCATAATTCTAATGGTAAGATCTAAACCTCTCAAAGATAGACATGACCATCCCTTGTTCAGATACTTTGATTTGAATTCAAAGTTAATAATAATAATAATAGCATTTTTGCCTCTATTTTGTTGGCTTTTTTAATCCACGTAGCAGGACTGGGGGTTTAACCCATACACTGGAAATTAAACCCTATAAACTGGATATTAATAATTGCTCAAGTGCTTTACACCAGGGCAAGGAAAGGAGAAAAGGAAAAGGGGCTGTAATTCCACAGCAATATTTGCCTCTGAAATTACATTCAACATCAAGCTGGGCAAACTTAACTTTTAACCTGCAAGTAACATGCCTTCCTTATATAATATCTATGTAATTGTGTAATTATATATTTGGAGAGACATAATGACCTAGATCTCCAAATACATGATATATATTACATATACACCTGCCTTTCTTATTTACTGTATATATAATTACGTATTATATATTTCTTTTGATTCAAACACTGCCTTCATTGCTGTGCCATCATTCTACATGGTAAGATCTAAACCTCTCAAAGATGGACATGGCCATCTGTTGTTCAGATACTTTGATTTGAATTCAAAGTTAATAATAATAATAATAGCATTTTTGCCTCTATTTTGTTGGCTTTTTTAATCCACGTAGCAGGATTGGGGTTTTAACCCCTAAATTGGAAATTTACCCTATAAACTGGATATTAATAATTGCTCCAGTGCTTTACACCAGGGCAAGGAAAGGAGAAAAGGAAAAGGATCCGTGTTTCCACATTTTAAACAGCAATTTTGCTATAGATTTTAACTATATAGTTACAAATCTCTTTACTAGATGGCCTGCAAACCTGGAATAAGCCACTAGATGGCAAGTTTGGTTAGGAATGAGCTCCATTGTAGCTCTTGGCATGCTTGGAAAGTCCAAGGGCACAGGGAAGAAACAATCAGGGGAAAAAATAAAGGAGAATTTAAAAAAAAAAAGGAAGAGTTCAATAAACTACAAACCTTGTGTGCAGAGCAGTTTGAAAGGGTTAAAGGGCTTTAGTTTTGTTTCCACACCTGCCACACAAACAGGGAAGCAGCTCCTGGGAATTCACTGCTCACAGGCAGGAAAGAACCCTGGGGCACGTTGGATCAACATCCCCCCTTGGAGCTTCCCAGGATCCAACGGGCCAAAGGGCCTGGCACCAGATTAACATATGTAAAGTCATGTTTTAAAGGAAAACAAGTCAGAATTCCTGCCTGCCACGTCCTTCCCAACTGAGAAGTCACCTGGCACCTTCAATTACGAGAAGCTATTCCATTTTCCCATCTGGGAATATTTCTAATGGAAATATTCCAGCATCCTCAGGAATGCAGCTCTTCCTTGTGTAACCAGTTCCCTCCTCACTCCAGACTGCTCTCCACGATTTGCATTTGATCTTTTGTTGCCAGAACTGCACAGAGCTTTGAAAAGAAAAGCAAACCCTTGTCTTTTAAAGCAGTTCTCTCAGTGCAGCCTTGAGTTCTGCTAGTGGAGAAGCATTAAAAAGCCCTTAAGAGAAACCAGAGCAAACAGAAACACAGCAATAGATAGAAATATAGCTGAAAAACTGGTGAAAGTCAAAATGACTTGCCAGCAGGTAACAAACCAATGGATGGAGCAGAAATGAGACTTTCTGCTCACCTGTAACACCCACCCAAAGCTCTGCAGACACAAAACCCCCCAGGAGAAATGAAGGGTATTTAGGGGAACACTGAATTTGTCCTGGGGAGCAAATCCCAGCCTAAGCAGGGGCCTCACCTCATCTGGAGAGAGCAGGTGAAGGGGGGTCAGCGTGGGGACTTCACTCAGCTCACAGCTCAGGCCCAGAGAGACCAGGATCTCCTTGAGAACTTCATATCTCTTGGTGTTGCTCATCTTCAGCAGATTAAACTCCTCCTCGGTTTGGACATCCATGGAGTTGCTATCCAGCTCCAAGTGGGCCTGGCAGGGTATGTGCAAACCATCAGTTTCCAGTTCAGGGATCACAGCTGCCAACCCACTGCAACTCTCTGTGAAATCCACCCAAAATATCCCTTCCTAATAAACTGCAGGAGCTGTTCAAACTTCTATTTATTACCTTAACTTCATCCTTGTCTGCCAGGACCAACAGCAAGATGGGTCATATTCTGTACCAGAACAGAACTGAATTAAAGCTGAAAGAGCTTTGTCAGAGTTGGTGCAAGATCTGGAGAGCTCAGGCAAATCACACAAATGAATCTGTGTCACATGTGTCATGTGTGTCATGGATGAAGGTGAAATCAGTGCAGATAAAGAAACACTTCTGTCTGAAAGAGTTACTCTCTCACTGGCAGTGAAGCACTCCTTAAGGCTGCAGAGAATGCTTCAGAGTAGAAATTCATTCCAAAAGGGAAAAAAACCATCCCTCATAGACCTCCTTTTTGGCTTGGTTTTTTTTCTGGTTTTCTTTTTGTGTTCAGTGTTTCTTTGTGGGGTTTTTTTTGTTTTGTTTTTTAAATACCTGTTCCAAGATATTTAGAGACCCCTTGTACTCTGCCATTTGCATATTCATTTCATGAAAATCAGAAGCTATTATCTTGGTTCAGTTCTTCAGTTTTGCACAGCTTAATGTTTTCTGTATGATCTGCTTTATTGAAATTCAGAGAAATGAATGGCAGTGGCTGCTCCATCCCTGGGAGTGTCCAAGGCCAGGCTTGGAGCAGCCTGGGCTGGTGGGAGGTGTCCCTGCCCATGGCAGGGGGTGGGATGAGATGAGCTTTAAGGTCCCTTTCAACCCCAAACCATTCCATAACTATAAAAAATACATTAAATGAGGGCAGAACACACACACCAGCAGAGTATAAAAGGAGGGAAACATTTCTGTGACAGAGTATTTACTGGCTGCTGTCCCTGCCCATCCCCTGAAAACATCAAGGCTTTCTAAATGCACACTGGAGGTCATTAAGAATTATAAAGTGACACACTAAACCTTTTGCTGTGGGTTTTGAAGCTGCCCTTTCTCTGGGGGAACACTCAGCACTGCTAAGCCTTTCCACAGCAGAAGGGTCAGTCAGTTTAAGGGGTGCACCAGGGCAGGGTTTGCCACAGAACTTGCAGGGACAGATTCCAATCCAGTTTCCGCTCCAAGCACCCAGGGCATGGACTGGCAGAGCTGTCCACAAAAAGAGCTCCAAACAGGCTACTGTGTCTAATAGTTTCCAAAAAACTACCAGATTTAACCTGATAAGAGATGGAAACACTTCTAAGAAAGTCCATGAATATTTCTGAACTACATCATTGCTAGAAGAGTGTTGGTACCTGATCCACGAGCAGTGAAATGTGAGTGCTCTGGGCTCCTGAGAATGTTCTTCTCTACCTACAATATTGGTAAAAACACAGTCTCTCATAAAGCTGTATCTCCATTATATTCCTTAATTTAATCTACTTAAACACTGCTAAAGAAATCTTGCTCTACTCTTCTCAACGTGCTTGACAGATTCATATCTGCAGAGTGTACACCTGTTTTCTGAATTTGCTGGTACCTCTTATCAGCTTTTCCATCACCCAAAACTTCAGCCACATAGCTGTGAATATTCAAATAATCAGTGACCAACACTTAACACACCCATTACCCACAGAGAATAACATTAACAAAAAGCATTATGAACACTTGAACTTGTGTGCTGCTTAAACTTTGAGGGCTCTGTTTGGTTGTTGGGTTTATTTTTTAATCAGAGAATACAACAGTCTAACACTGGAGAGGCCCCTGTTTCCTGGGATATTATTTTTTTAAGTGGAATGAGTAAGATTTTGGCTGATTTTGCTCTGAATGTTAAACATTTAAAACTTTAAAGCCTGAAGGAGGGCTAAGGAAATAGAAAAGCAAGTTCCCAGCAAGGTTTATTTCACATTCTCTGCTTCCCCACAGTTCATAATTGTGGAAGACATTTTTTATTTTGCCAGTACAGGTTTCACCCCAAGTCTGTCGGTGCCTTGGCTCTTCCTGTTCCCACCTCCCAAAAATCTGCAGAAGTCACAGCTCTATCCCTGCACAACTTCCAGCAGGCAGAGGATTCCAGCTCTGCTCCTGAGGATCACTTGGGGTTGGAAAGGACCTCTGGAGAGCATCCAGTCCAACCCCCCTGCCAAGGCAGGGTCACCTGGAGCAGGTGACACAGGAACACAGCCAGGTGGGTTTGGGATGACTCCAGATAGGAAGACTCCACACCTTCCCTGGGCAGCTGTTCCAGTGTTCTTCACCCTCCATGGAAAGAAGTTCTTCCTCATGTTGAGGTGGAACTTCTCCTGTTTTAGTTCATGGCTGTTGCTCCTCGTCCTGACCACTGAAAACAGTCTGGCACTATCCTCTTGGCACCCACCTTGGAGATGTTGGTATGGACTGGTGAGTAGCACTCTTGCTTACTGTGCAAACCTGCTCTCCTCCTGCCAATCTCTGTGGCCCTGCCTGAGGTACTCCATGGTGGACACAAGGAAGAGGGACAGCAGTGGCATTCCTCACCATTCCTTAAGGTCAAATGAAAACCATTCTGCATTCAAGTCCTTGTACAACCACCAACACATCCACCTGTGCCTTGGGCAGGCCCTGGCACAGGTTGGGCAGAGAAGCTGTGGCTGCCCCAGCCCTGGGAGTGTCCCAGGCCAGGTTGGAGCAACCTGGGCTGGTGGGAGGTGTCCCTGCCCATGGCAGGGGGTGGGAATGGGGGGGCTTTAAGGTCCCTCCCAACCCAACCCATTCCATGATTCTATCCCTCCCCTTGACAGGAATCTCCAAGAGCACACAATGGGAATTAGTGCTGCCCTGGAAAAGGGCAGTGTGGGAATTAACCCCTCACACACACACGGGCAGTACCTGGGATAGAACAGCTTCTCCTCCACCGGCCCCGTAAGCCACACGAACAATTATGGCGTCTTTCTCGGCGTTATTTAATCGACACAAGGTCTTCACTTTGCTGGTTTCCTCCTTCATTCCCTCCTCAAAAACACAGCCACTGACCAAGAGGTTCAGCCTGGTTTCAGTGCTGTCCACTCTGGAGACCACCAGCTCATGGACAGTCCTCCTCAGCTTGTTCCTGCGCTTTATCCGCACGCCACCAACGGCGAAGGAGGACGAAATGCCCAGGATCTTCCCACCTTTAGAGAGAAATTTCAGGAACTGCTTGTGGTTGTCCTCAGAAATGGGCTCCTCTGTGGCAATGACCAGCAGCAGGGAGTTGTCAATCCAGGGGTCCCTCAGCACTTGCTCCTGGTGCAGCTGGTAGATGGTGTAGCTCTCGGCGTCGACGCATTCCCGAAGGATCGACCTGACCTGCTCGAATTTCCCTCTGGCTGTGTCAGAGCCGAGGTAAATCAACACATTTGGGGGCTTCCCAGCAAGGTTCACCCTCTTCATCCCTTTCTCCAGGCAGCCATCCTGCTTCCCTTGGAGTCTGCTGCTGGAATCATCGGGAAGTTGTGGAATGTTCTCCGCAGAGGCGAATTTCACGGACTCGATGGTGCTGTTTTCCAGCTGCAGGCACTCATGGCAGCTGGAAAGATGCAAGTGGTGATGCTCTCCAGCTCCTGCCTCTTTGTCAGAAGGGCTGTTGGGCTCATCCTCCTCTAGCCTGGATTTCTCCTCTTCACTCCGTCCTGCAGGCTGAGCTACTCCTAATCCTGACTTGAGAGCAGCCCCGAAATCAGCATCCATTTGTGTGCTCTGCTCTTTCACAGATGGTGCCTCCTGTGCCAGCTCCTTCAGAGCAGATTCCTGTAAATGGACAGCTGGAAAAGTGAAAGGATACAAAGAGAAAGGGGTTAGGAAAACGATATTCAAAGAGCCATCGCAAATACCACAAATAAACCCAGCAGGATTTCATTTCAGCAGAGATCATCTCCAACAGAAAGAATTTCACTTGTTTCACACCAAATCCCAGGTCCCCACAAGAACAACATAAATTTGCACTCCTAGCACAAGTCATGTAAATACTCTTTGTTTCAAAAATGAAGCAAATGAAATACCTTGGGGGAAATACTGTTCTTTTAAGGAGGGCAGGGTAGAAAATCACTTGTTGCTGTTTTGAAATACGCTGTTTTGAAACAGGCTCATTAAAGTGATGGTGTTGGGTAAGATGGAGATACTGAACCACGTCTCTTGTGGTGCTGAAAGCTGCAGATTAAAGCCTGGCACAAGTCAAAGGAGTAAAACAAAAACACCTGAACTGCTTTCAGTGGGCAGAAAGGGGGAGAAACCCCACCCACAGAGAGATGTGGCAGCTGAGAATCCAAGGGAATAGGAAGCAAATAGGAAGAATTGTTAAACCCTCCCCTTTCTCCCCCTGAAAACAGCAGAATTGCAGAGACAAACAATTTATAGCAAATACAAACAAGAAAAGAAGAGCAAAGGTGATTATTGCCAGCATGAAGCTTGCAGAGCAAACTAAGAAGGAGAGAAAAAATACTCTTCTTAGGGGAGGGTTTTTTCAGCTGCTGAGCCATGAAAAGATTTCAGCTCAAAGTCTGACCAATTTTACTGAATCCTCCTCCACTCACACGAGACCAAATAAACTTCCTATGCTTTTAATTCCATGAGAAACCTGCTTAACAAACTTTTGTTACAACACCTCAGATGCAGGTTCAGTCCCTTTCTCCCCTCAGCACTTGCATTGCCTTGAAAATGCACCCCCTTTGGGACAGAAACTCCAAGCAAAGTGGTTTGATATGCCAAGAGAATTTCCCAGCTACCAGCCCCTGTGTTATTCCATCAGCAGCTTCCACGAGCCTGTTCTCCTGGAGCTACATTTTTAAAAAAAACAGCAAAGCAAGCAATAAAAAAATCCCCAAATTGTCCTCAACACACATTTAGCTTTTAATACATTTCTATTTCAAGTATGAAAAAAAAAAAAAAAAAAAAAAAGAGAACATTTGTGTAAAATGGAGTTTGTTTCTTGGTGTTTTTTTTTTTTTCCCAATAGATTTCTAAATAAAGCAGACAAGTCTTAGAGAAAGAGTATTTTCTAACTTTACCTTTGTGACATTCCCACACTCATGCTTTTGCAAAAGGTTAAACACCACTTTGGGTACTGGGAGCTCTCACCACACTGAGGTTAATTATTGACAGCAGTTTATGAAGCATTAAAGAAAAAGAGGGGAGGGTTATTAAAAATCCTTTAATCCGTTTTGCTGTTATTTCTGTTGCTGCTTTTGTAAGACATTCTGTAAGGAGTGAAGTGGAGGAACTTCTTCCCTGGGAGGGTGGGCAGGCCCTGGCACAGAAGCTGTGGCTGCCCCTGGATCCCTGGCAGTGTCCCAGGCCAGGCTGGATGGGGCTTGGAATAGCCTGGGATAGTGGGAGGTGTCCCTGCCCATGGCAGGGGGTGGGAATGGGTGATTTTTAAGGTCCCTTCCAACTCAAGGCATTCCATGAAAACACAGCAGAGCTACAGAGTCATGAAGTGCCCCAAAGGGCAACGGGAAGAAAACACTGAGCCAAAATAAATGCAAGTTTTTCAAGGTAGGTATAAAGATTGTGTGCAAAGTCCTAAAACAACCATGAAGGCCACATGTGCTGCTATTAAAAACAATCATGAAATACTTACAGACAATCCTGTGTGGCACCATTCCATTATCCATTTGCAGCCTGTCTTCCAGGAACGCTATTCCAAGGCTACTGAAATTATCTACACTTGCTTCAGCAAATAACTTAAAGGGTTCACCAGGTTTATAGGCCAGCGGTGAACAATAGTCTGACCACTTCACAATCTAGAACAAAGCACATGAACCTTTTTCAGGTTGAAAAGGTCACAGAAAATAACACCCAAATATCAACAAATGCGGTGAGTTTTCAGGATGAACTGCAGGAGACTTGGGCACCACCCAAAGGGCCTGCTGAGGAAGGGTCCTTTATCCAGCAAAACTGACAGAAATAAACCACAGCAACACCCACATTAAGTGTTCACAGCAAGTAATTCCCAGAGACCAAGGCTGTAAAAGCTACAAGTAACAGAGAAAATGCCAGGAGAGCACGATCACATTCTATAAAAAACATTCCCCCTGTATCTATTTCCTTCAGCACAAATTCTACACGAGAATGATGACAAAAAAGAACAAAAATTAACTACAAGGGCTTAATAAAAGTACACCCTGATTGTCTAATTACCTACTGTCTGATTAGTATTAACTGAACCCTGAAGGTTCAAGCTGCTTATCCACATCAAAAATTCCTTTCTCCAGGAAATTAACATTAAGTTATTGGGATACACATTTGGATACACAAACCAGTTATTCCCCTGTGAAGGTGTTTTTAGAGACAACGAGGTCTCACCTGTTTTCATGACCTAGAAAACACCAGCCTTTGCCATCTGAGACATTCCAAATCCTGGGAGACAAAGTGCAGCTCTAGGACTGTGGCACTCCCAACACCAAATCACTTCCATGAAGTTCCCCTCTTTATCACCACACTAAAGATGTCCCACCCTGACTCAAGACAGCAAGGAAAAACACTTCTTTGGAAATGCACAAAATGAGGGTGAGCCCTTGGATATTTTACTTGTCTATAATTAGACTATCAGCCTATTTTACTTTTTTACCTACTGCAGTTAAGTGGTTTCCAGAATATCCCAAAGAATCCAGTCACAACTTTTGACTTTATGCCATTTCTCAAGGAAACAAGAAGAAAGAAGAAACAGAGTCTGTCCAACCTAAAAGGCTGTGTCCCCTTTCCAAGCCATTCCCAAAGAGTCTCTGACTGGCACAACCCCAATGAGACCATTCAGTCATGGAATCCCAGAATGGTTNGTTCCCACCCACAGACAGAGAAATCTCCTACTAAAAAATCTCAGCAAGGTGTCTACGGGTCTATTTGAAGCATAAAATAGAACTAAAATCTTAATAGTGATAATTTTAATGACAAGATTCCCTTTTTGTGCCTAATAACAGTACAACCCACCTGTGCTACTTTCCATGCAGGAAGCAAAGAGAACCACTCACCTCTTTTGAAGGGTCAGGGACTCTGTGCAGGTTCTCTGTGTGGGCAGAAATGCTTTCTGTCACAAAAGCTATGTGTTCTGCTGAGAGCAACTTCTCAGGATAAATCAAGGGAGAAATGAGGAGCAGGCTCCACCTGTTTAAGTCATCAAGGACCTGAAAGAAACGCCAAAGTCAGTCTGCATAGGAAGCAGCTGATTTAAGAATTCATATTTAAATTAAGCCCAGCCTAAATTCAAATGGGACCCTTCAGCTTTGCATGAAGGGTGGTGGCTGTTCCACATTCCCCACGAGAGGGGGGAAAAAAAGGCATAAAGTTCTGAACCACCACCCAGGCACACATCAGAAGTGAAACTAAAAGTGACAACCCAGGGTTTTAAACCAATTGACACTCCAGCTTTACAGGAGGAGTGAGTGGGCCACAAACCTCACTTGGTGGGCCATTTCCCACAGGCAACATTCCTCGTCCAGCCTGACCCTGCTCTCCCATTCACACTGCATGGGAAACCCTCCTGCATTTGCATCAAAATCCCTCATTCACTATGGAACTCTAAGTATAAAAAAATAACTCATTCCAAACCGACTTGTTCATAAATAAGTCTATCCACTTATTAGACCACTGGACAAATGTTTCCTTCATTTTCTTCCCTCTCTTGTCCTCACCAAATAAAGCTCAAAAGCTGGAGTCAGCATACCAACGAACAGGTTTGAGTTCTCCCCACATGAAATGTTTCAAGTGAGCAAAATGAAAAATGAAAACCATGTGTTCTGCAAACGGGCAGTGGAAAAGGAGGGTGGGTGACAGGCCATGACAGGGAGGGAAAAAAATCTCAAAGTTTATCAATAATCCCTTCTCCTAAAATATTACATCAACTTTGAAGGAGATACTGCATGGAACTTAATTTTTCTTACCTATTTTTTAAATGGCAAACATTAGAAATGCATCTGTTTTGCTACCACCGTGCTAAGAACACACATCTTAAGTCATTTTATAGCACATAAAATGTGTCCACCACTCCACATCTCAAAGGAAACCCCAGACTATTGAGCCTACTGGTGCAGTTCACTGATCCAACCAGCTTTAGTGAGCACAGGAGCTGCAAAGAGCAAACACTGTTATCTCCCAGGGAAGGTGAGCTGAACTCAGGAAAGCTTTATAGCACCTTAAACATCCCACTTGGGTGAAGATCAAACAGAGAAACCCTTACAGGTTGTGATTTATGCTGGCACCTTCAGCAAATCACTGCTCACAGTGCAGAGTCAGTTGTACCTACTCAGAGAGCAAAGGAGCTTTGCTGGCTTCCCAGAAGCCAAAAAGTCACCCAAGCCAGCTTTTTATCTCTGCAGAGAGGATGCAGAGAGCTCCACAGTGATGCTGCCCCTGTCTTTAATTTAGGGCCAGAGCCCTGGTGTGCCACACACCTGCCCCAGGGATCCCCAGAGTGAAACTGGGAACTGCCAGTACAGACTTCTAAGGGACAAAAACATATTGAATAACAGCCCTGACTTAATGCCAAACTTCATGCCAAGCTACAGTTCCCCAGAGGGCTTCCCAGCTCCCCATAAACTGAGCAGCTTATAAAATCAGTCTGCATGAACAGCACTGCAGGCAGAGTAAAATGTGCTTGCTGTGCAAGGACTGAGGAGAAGCTGTTTCAGAAATGAGGAGAAGTGAAGCAAAGAAGAGCAGAAATCAGGTGAGATACTTCTTACAAAACAATAATCCAGTGCAACTGAGGCAAACCTCATCTGAACACACGGGAAATTTTGCTTTGCTTTGTTTTTAAGAGCCTTATTGAAAAGTGAACTAAGTATTTGACTTTGCTGTGAGAGGTTCTGAGCTTGCTGCCATGCCCCCTTTAAGTATGAAATAATCTCATTAAACAGCAAAAAGGTTGGTTTTAAATAGAACAAACCCCATCAGGATTTCTGATCTTGTTTTCCCTCACTGAAAACATTCTCTTTACCCACTGAACTTACGAAAAGCTTCTCTGCTTCTTAAAGAACAGCCCTTAGGCAGGGACAGACTTCATAAATCCATCTCAGTAATGCCTGTAACAACTGAAATAATTCCCACCAACACACAGATAAACAACCAGCAAAAAGCAGAGATCAAGAATTCTGCTATTTGGTAACAAATGTAGATAAATCCAACACCCATTTAAATAATTCAGACTATTCTGGGCAGTGCCAGGGGAGTTCCACTGTCTAATCCTGAAAGTCAAGCAAGCTTAGTTTCAGTTTTGCTTCCTGCCATTCCAAGTGGAGCTGGATTTTTCCACTGCCACGGGCTACCACAGCCAACCCCCCATCTTCTCCCCCACTGCCCATTTGCAAAAAACATGATTTTCATTTCTCATCTCATTTTCCTCTCTTGAAACAACGTTTCTCCCAGGGAGAAGCTGCGAGTTCTCTGTAACCAAAAGCTCGGTTTGGATTCCGTGACAGATCCAGGGACGTTTCAAACCCCTGACTCGAATCTCAAACCACAAACACAGCATGTATTTTTAGACTAAAGCCTTGTATGTGCTCAAAGTATATTGCCAGTATTGAAAGGGGCTTTTCACAAAGGCCTGGAAGGACAGGACAAGGGGGAATGGCTCCAAAATGAAAGAGAGAAGTGGTAGATTAAATATTGGGAATAAATCCTTCCCTGGGAGGGTGGGCAGGCCCTGGCACAGGTTGGGCAGAGAAGCTGTGGCTGCCCCGGGATCCCTGGCAGTGTCCCAGGCCAGGCTGGACGGGGCTTGGAGCAGCCTGGGCTGGTGGGAGGTGTCCCTGCCCATGAGATGATCTTTAAGGTCCCTCCCAACCCAAACCACTCTGGGATTCTCTGAAATACCATCAAGCTCTCCCAGCCAAGCCCTCCTATAACAACAGCTGTCCTTGCAAAGCTGCACCGAATAGACACACACACAAATATACACACATACATACATATCTTAATACATATATACACATATGTACACACATATATTTTATATATACACACACATATGTATTTTATCTATGCACACACACATACATATTTTAGATACGTGCACATATATGCATTTTATACACACGCACAGACACACAAATATATACACATATATACATAGATAGCACTCCCCAGCCCTCTCCCTGGCCCAACACCCTCCAGCACGCAGCGAGCAGAGCTCACTGCACCCGAACCATCATTTCCCAACAAAGCAACCAGCCTGCTCTCCCCTCGGCACGGACAGGCGTTATTCCCCCCCAGTCCCAAATCCCTGCCTGCCCAGACAAACCCCAACCCCACCGTCCCACCCTCTGCTCCCCATTCACAGAATCACAGTCAGCTGGGCTGGAAGAGACCTCTGAGACCATCAAGCCCAACCCCTGATCCAACCCCCCTGTGATTCCCAGCCCAGGGCACTCAGTGCCACAGCCAGTCTCAGCTTAAACACCCCCAGGGATGGTGAACCCCCCCCCTCTCTGGGCAGCCCATTCCAAGGCCTGAGCACTCTCTCTCTGCAAAGAATTTCCTCCCAATACCCAACCCAAACCTGCCCTGGCAGAGCTCAAGCCCTGTGCCCTCCTGTCCTATTGCTGGTTGGTGGGAGAAGAGCCCAACCCCCCCCGGCTCCCCCCTCCTGTCAGGGGGTTGCAGAGAGTGATGGGGTCACCCCTGAGCCTTCTCTTCTCCAGCCCAAACCCCCCCAGCCCCCTCAGCCTCTCCCCACAGGGCTTGTGCTCCAGGCCCTTCCCCAGCCTCGTTGCCCTTCTCTGGCCCCCTCAACACCCTCCCTGAGCTGAGGGGCCACAACTGGACACAACACTCCAG
>VXBX01003475.1:97223-110156 GCA_013400415.1 Scytalopus superciliaris
CCTGGCCTGGGACACTCCCAGGGATCCAGGGGCAGCCACAGCTTCTCTGCCCAACCTGTGCCAGGGCCTGCCCACCCTCCCAGCCAACAATTCCTTCCCAATATCCCATCCATCCCTGCCCTCTGGCAGTGGGAACCCATTCCCTGTGTCCTGTCCCTCCATCCCTTGGGAATAGTCTCTCTCCATCTTTCCTGGAGCCCCTTCAGGCCCTGCCAGGCCACCCTGAGGTCCCCCCAAAGCTTCCCTTCTCCAGGCTGAGCAATCCCAGCTCTCCCAGCCTTCCCTCCCAGCAGAGCTGCTCCAGCCTCTGCCCATCCTGGTGCCCCCTCTGGCCTCGCTCCAGCAGCTCCCTGGCCTTGCTGTGCTGGGCCCCCAGGGCTGGGGNACGAGTGGTAAGAAATCGCTAAGCGCGGCTTGGGGCGTTTCCCCCTTGGCACCGGGTTGGTTGCGCTCTGGAGGAGGAGCAAGATGAACTCTGGCGGACCCGGCGCCTCAGGGAAGCACGGAATGGCTTGGGTGGGAAGGGACATTAAATATCATCCCATCCCACCCCCTGCCATGGGCAGGGACACCTCNCTGGGGGGGCACAGGGGCAGGATCCCCCCCATCCTGCTGGTGACACCTGTTTTAATGCAGCCCCAGATAAATCCTGCACCTTCTGCTCTCCAAAGCCAACACTGTCCCTATTTCAGGGTCCATGGTATCCTAGAGGAACAGCATCCCTTCCACCACCACAGAGCCAGGTGAGGACACCTGTCCCCAGCTCCCATTCCTGTTCTAGCACGGCCACCAAAGCAGGCACAAATGGATGCATTCAATTCCAGTTGATTCACTGGATTCACCAAACAAGAAGGATGCAGTCAGGATTTGCAGAGGCTGAACTTTGATTCCAGAGCAAAGAACAGGGAACAGAACTGTAGGATGGTGCCACATGTGCTGCAGGCACAGCTGGGCACTTGAGAAGATGCAACAGAGGTAACAAGTTATCTTTAACTCATCCAGGATGTCTGTGCACAAAAGTGCTCTGTGAAAATAAGGTGGGGATCAATCTGATCACAGCAGATGTTTAGTGGGTGAGTGACAAGAGAAGGAAAAAGGGGGCAGGATGCAAAATGCAGGAAGTCCAGAACAAAGAAGCCAACACCATTAAAGTTCCAGCTGACTTTATGTGACAGTTGTTGCCTGAACACGGCATGAAGCCACATTCTTTTTTTATTATTATTCTGAATTCAAGGCCTTCTATGCCCTTGGAAATTTAGAAAACAGGTATTCTAACATAACAATCTCCTAAATGGATCTCCAGCAACAACAGGCTGGTACTGCAGATAAACAGGGAACCAACTGGCCCTGCACTCAGGTCTCGAGTGAAAACACAGAAGGAAATTACCTTAAATTGCACCAGGGGAGGTTCAGATTAGATTTTAGGAAAAAAAACTTCCACAGTTCATGGCAGAAACAGCTGACAATATCAGCTGGAGGGTCAAGCAGCTTTTCTTCTTCTCTGTCTCAAGTTAAGAGATGCCAGCCTTGTGCTGCTGCCATATCCTGTACTACAGAGAGAGGAACAAGGTCTCCAGTGATCCTAGCCTGGACCTAATATTAGACACTGCTCCTTTGTGGGACTTTATCTTATGCAGGAAGGCAAAACACTTACCTGGGCACATCAAAGGAAAGAAAACAAGCAAAGTATACACCCTGCAAAGAAAGCTCTCAGCTTTGGAATTCACTTTCTCCCTCTCAGTTCACCAGCACATGCCCTGCTGACCCTCAGAGAGCACCAGCAAAGCACAGCTGTTTGTGTAACCTTTGCACAATGAGGAACTTGCTCTGCCTTATCCTGTGTTGGGATTGAACACAGTTAACTATGGGTTTTCAGGCTCCCTCACCCTGGAAAAGTTCATGAGTAAATGAGAAAACCGAATCAAAAGTTCATCTTGCAAGGGAATCTAAAGCAGAACAATACACAGGCAAAAACAACCCAAATTTAAGAGAAGTTTTGAGATGTATTGGCACGTAATTTGGAGTCAGTAAGTTGTTGTAGGTTTTCTGGTTTCTGTTATAGTGTAGGTTAGACTTAACCATGACAAGCTTTGACTAAAGGGTTAAGAATTTTAGGTTGGCAATCAGATGATGATGGTGTTGATGATGGTGATGCCAAGGCCTTGTATGCATCAGGAAATGTACCAAAATAGGGTTTCTAAAATAACTGTGTCAATAAAACCTTCCTTTTGGGAGGGTGGAAGGAAGCCTTGGAAAGGAACAGTGAGTGACATGAGCCCTCAGCCATGCCATGGAGCCAACTCTCCCTCAGTGTGGATGAGTTTCTCTGTTTCACTTTAAAGGAGTGTTATGTGACTGGCCCTGCTGTGCTTTGTGAACTGCTCTGTTTCCTCCCCCCTGTGCTGCTTTAAAGCTTTTCCAAGGATTTCTCTTCGAGGAGCTTCCCATGCTATCAGTGCCTCTGTTATTTCAACACCAGATGTCACCCCAAATGCTGTACAGGTATCCTGTTTCCTTGAATATACCAATTTACATTGAGCACCCTTTAGTCTTCCAAATGCACAAGGGCCTTCATGGGAAAACTGCTTAAAACCCATTTCCCACAAAGATAAAAAGCCTCTTGCAATTAACACAAAGTGATTATCACGTGGCTCATCTCTGTAAGAGTCCAGCCTGTCCAGGTGATTCTCAGGTACTGTCAGAGGCCTGAAAAGTTCTCCTGGCTTCCTGGGAAAAGGGATGGGAAATGCCACAGAAACACTGTTTTCTGATCCTGTGAAGGGTTCTTTACCAAATATTAAAATTAGGCACTTTATATCAAAATGAAGTGCATTGCAAAAGGTAATACAGTTCTTAAAATCAGACAGCTATGACTGACCCAACTGCAGCCTTTATTTTTTTTTACATTATTACAGCTGCTCATATTTTACTGGTACAAACCATTTCCTACAGCTCTGCAACCCTGAGCTAAAGATTCCCATGAAAATGCCAATTAAAGTTGTGTGCTTTGATTACTTATTACTGTAAGGTAACATTGACTTACATTTTTTCTACAATGTTACATGTAATTAGATTATGTTATAGCTTCATTGGTGAAATTATATTTTCAGTAATTTTGTAATAAATTTGGCCTTGCAGGGCTTTACCAACAGATTGAACTGAGAGTAACTTTGCATCCTCTGGAGGGTATGAAGTTGGTGGTTCAGGCTCAGGTCCTGCACCAATATCCATGTTGGCAGGTTCCATTCAGGGGTGTCAATCAGTTCTCCTCACACACAGATCAGAACCACAGACACCAAGTGTGTACTGCAAACTTCCCTTCCTGCTGCCGAGTTAAATCAGGCCTAAATAAAACTCAGCTGCTGAAATTCCATTGTGTGCATTTAAGAATGCAATTCAGCAAGATATTTAATTACAACTTGGGTTAGTTAAGAAGTTTGCCAGGTTTTCCCCATGATGTTTTCTAATATGCATGTTGCTATATGAATATTATTGACATACTCTTCATTCTAATAATTTTACTGACCCTGATACATAAATATTTAAAGTGATTGAGACTATGCACATATTTTTTTCTTTGAGATACTATTTACTTAGTTGTAACTTCACAAATATCACCAGGTATTTAACCATGGTTGGGAGTAGATTTAGCCAGAATTCATACTAAATAATCAATGGGCACTCCGTGCTCAGTAAATGGAATTAATTTTCCCCCTCTGGGAAGAAAGTTCATTTTAGAAACCAGGTTGGTTTCTATTCAGTTTCAAAGCACATATAGGAAGAAAAAAGTATATATTAGGAAGAAATCCTTCCCTGGGAGGGTGGGCAGGCCCTGGCACAGGTTGGGCAGAGAAGCTGTGGCTGCCCCTGGATCCCTGGCAGTGTCCCAGGCCAGGGTGGAGCAACCTGGGCTGGTGGGAGGTGTCCTTGGGGGTGGCACTGGGTGGGCTTTGAGGTCCCTCCCAACCCAAACCACTCTGTGATCCTGTGAGTCTCTCTTGTGTACTTTGAAATAAAAGAGTCCTCAAAGCAATGCCATTCATAACCTTTATCCTTTGGTAGACAAAGCAATCCTTGGCAGAAGCTTTCTCCATCCATCACACAGGAATGTAATCAAAGGAAAATCCCTGTAGTCTTGAGGAAACCACTAGGCCTGTCTTTAAATCCTCCCACTTTCACTATTATCAGTATTTTTTTTTCTCTTTTAAAGCCAGAACACAAAAATTACTTAAGCCATTTGAAGAGATATTTTATATTAAAAATTCCCTTTGGTACACTTTTTTAAGGACAGGATGTGGACGAGCTTTTCCAAGACATGCAAAAAGTCTGTTTACATCACCTATTTCATCCAGAGTGAAGAGGGACAGCAAGATAAAGGTCATTTGTCATATCCCATGGGATTTGCTCACAAAGAGCCTCTGTTTCCCTGGAAATGCTCTCCTGGGACAGCCTGCCAAGGTGAGAGCCCATCCTGTCCTACCTTTGAACTGCTGGGGGGAGTCAAAACCCCCTCGTTAAGGACCTTTCCCTCCTTTTACCTGTGTTTGTTTTGGGTGAGTTTCTGTGCCAGTTCACATAAAGGAGGAGCTGAAAGCCCAGCCTGCCCCAGGCTTTCGAGCACCCAAGGGCATGGAAGGTGCAGGCAGGAGCCTCCCTCCCCAGGATCCAGCGGGACACATCCATCCCCTTTCCCGGGAGCAGCAGGAGAGGTAAGGCAGGCACGGGGAGGCTTTTCCAGCAGCATTCCTTGGGGAGCTCCAGCTTGCAGGTCCAGCACTGAACAGACAGCAAGAAAGCATTTTTCAACTTCCTATTGCAAAACGTGTTCCTGAAAATGTTTCTTGTTGAACACTTGGTATGTTTATTTCATTTGTTTTGTTGATACTTTCTCCTTGCCAGTCAGGTATTGCTTATAAATGAAAATTAAGGTTGTGATAACCGAGTTATTCTTATTTGTACATGTTTTTACCTCTTGTAGCAGAAAGCACTTTTCCATTTTCCCCCCCTGCAGAGTAGCAGAGATGGAAAATCCTGTTGGAAAGAGCATCCACAACCATGGTCACCCCACCAGACAAAGGCAGCTGCAGCACCCACCACTCCATGTGCTCTCCTGGGCTAATTAGCTTAGATTGCCCTTGTCTGATTAATGCTGGAATTGCTGACTCAGGAAATGAGCAGCCACTCAGTTATCATGGAATGTGTGTTCAGACACCCTGGCAGGGAGGGAGAGAGGGAGGGAGGGGAAGTTTTGCTTTTGTGGCAGTGCTGCAGAAATGAAAAGGTTTCAGCATTATTTGAGTTCTCTGCAGTCACTTTGAGCTGTGAAACCTTGAAGGGAAAAAGAGACCTCTGGGGAAAATGGGGAAGGACTGTGTGGTGTCTTCAACCACACGGCAGGCAGAAGACAAATATTGCCAACACAAGTCAGATTTATCAAATCAAAATGCTCTCAGCCACATGGTGGGGTTGCTGGGGCTGTGCAGGGCCAGGAGATGGTCCTTGTTGGGGATTCCAGTTTGGGATATTCCACAATTCTGTTGTCTCTTCTCCTTTCAGCCCCGATTTCTGGAGGCCCTGGACACTCCCAGCAAGGCATGGGGACAGCACAGAGAACCAGCCAGTGGTGAGACTGAACTCTGCAGAAAAGGATCCCTGGAGAAAACAAGTGCAGGAATTGGGCATGGGAAGAGAGGCTTGGCCATTCCTTCCTTTGTCCTTTTAAGCATTTCTTGAGCTTTAGGAAACGCAGTTCAAATCACAGTGTTCTGGACATGGAGGTGGTTAAGAGTATCCCTAATTTGGTGTCACATATAGACTCATTATCAATTATTCTGCAGAAAGAAGTGCTCACTCCACACAACCCATATTTTAACAGCAGTTTGCATTTGCTTAATTATATATATACATTTAAAAAAATCCTCATTTTGAAATCCCCAGGCCTATCTGGACGGGGTATTTTGTATATAGAGGGAGTGAAAGTGACCTTAAGGTGGCATTTAAAAAACATACTTTCTTGTGCACAGTTTTATTTATTGGTGGGTTTGTTTTTTGGTTTATTGGGGGGGATGTTGCTGTAGGTAAACCACCCAGGAAATGAACAGAAAAAGGAATTTTAAAGCAACCCTTACTGCCTTTGAAATGCACTGTGATTATTAGTTTTACTTGCTGAGGTGGGAAGATTTGTTGGGCTCCAAGAACAAAAATAAGGAGAGAATGAAGCCAAATCAGCACAGGTTCTGGTGTCTTATTCTCATGAGAGTGCCCTTTCACAGTGGTGACTTCAAGAAACTCTTTCTGACATCAGGGAATTGTAATTTATTAATGAGATTGTGTTTCTGTTGCAAATTTTATTCAACCAGCTCCAAAGTTTTAATCCACACTTGGGCTTGTGCCCACTTGTGGGAGCAAAGCAAAGCAAAGCAAAGCACACAGCAAGTTTTCCTGGCATTGTTTTGAAGCCAATTATAACTGAAACAGTTGGTTTCAAGTTTTTTTAATATTTCTCAGTCCTTCCAGAAGTTTCTCAGATGCTTCTCATCCAAACTTTCTGGTCCATCCACACTCCTGCAGCATCTTAAATGCCTCTGTAATTTGGGATATAACGAGGGCTGAAGGATCAGGAGGGAATCCAGACACTGGAGAGGAAAGCAAATAAAAGTTTCAATATCTTCTGTGTAATTAAAAAACCCCAACAGAACCCAAACAATTTAGGAATTTGCACATAAGGATCCAACCTGACACGTTGACAGATGCACTGGAAAGCATTAAAAAATAAAGGTACTGGTGAAAAATATTAAAGCAATAATTTTACCTCTCTTGCCAAGAACATGTGTAACAAAAGCTACCTATACAAAATATGCTTTGTCTTATATAAAAAAAATAACTCTTTTCCCACTACTTAAATATAAATATACTGTTAGTCATGCCCAAAGAAAAGCCATGAGCAGTAATTTCCCTGCCCATGGCAGGGGGTTGGAACTTAAAGGTCCCTTCCAACCCAAAGCATTCTGTGATTCTGTAATTTACAGTTACTATTGCCCTAGCTACAATAAAATATAAATAATTAAGACTGAACATTTTCTGCTGTGTGCAAACTGAGTCAGATTTTGCAGTTCATTGGCTTTGGTCAGCAGTGCTTTTCAGCAATGCTGTGCCATAGTCTGAAAACAAAAGTTATATGTGTGTTCTAATCAATACATATTATTACATACAGGATTATTTCAAAATAAGATGTATTCCAAAGAGAAGATGATAGAAACTATAGGTCAATAAAGACAAAAAATGTAATGTAAATTTCAATTTTAATGTAAATATGAAAGGAGCTTTTTTTATTGCTGTCTGCCCAGAAATATGAGATGCCAGTTGTGTCTTGATTTTGCTGTTTGGGCTCTTAATGTGCTTTTTGTGATCTTTGATTCCAATTAAGCTCCTGATTAGTGTTGGAAAAGAGGCGTTTTATAAAACCCTGCTGAGGTTTAACCCCAGCTGGCATCTGAGTACCACAGAGCCAGGAAAACCCAACACACTGATTAAACCCCCTGTTTTCCTCCCCTCACTGAACTTCCAGTTGGTGCTGTTATCAGCTCACTGCAGAGATTCCATAAAAACTAAAGTAAAATGTACAATTCCCTGGCTTTGTGGCTCATAAAGAGGATAAATTGTGCTAAATGTGCAACTTTTGGCACACAAATTCTCCCAAGTCCAGTTAGTCAAAGCAAACCAAGGTGCAGCCCAGCAAACAAATCAGCATTCCTGGGGAATTTCACAGTTGCCTGTGGAAGAAAAAGCAAAATCTTCATTTTGAGCCTATTCTAAATAATAAATATGTCTCTTTACAGTCCAAGCTGGAGGGTCAGCAAAGAAATTGTAGATCAAAAGGAGCCTTGGGGTTTCAACATCCCGTGAGGTGAGTTAAATCCTGTCACCTGATACAGGGAAAGTGACACCTTCCCAGATGGGACATATTCCCCCTCAGGAGAAGGATCACTTTGCCTCTGGAATACCCTTCTGGTAATGCAGTTTAATCACTCATTAAAGTGCCCAGATTTTTATCCCTCCATGAGGGAAATGCCCAGGCTGAACAGATCCTGAGGCAACAGGAAAATAAGGAAAAGGTAATCTTACAAAAAAACCCCATTTTTTCCTGCCTCATTTAATTTATATTTACATTGATTAATATGATAAGAAGCTCACAAAGCCCAAATAATTAATAAGAACAGCTGCCAATGGAATGTGCCTTGTTACAGATCTGTGTCTTGAGGTTGCTTAAATTTGATTAAGAGTTGGACTCCAAGTAAAGCTTTCCCTGTGCTTGGGGGACTGATGAGGTTTGACACCAATATTGGGATTCTTTAAGGCTTAATGATGTAGGAACTCCTAATTTGGACTTTCATTTAGAGGAAGGAAAATTAATGGGATTATCCCTTTTCTTTCTTGTAAAAACTGTGGCAGCTTAAATTGTGTGTGACCTTTATCAGTGCCAAATTGAACTGGAAACTGGTCAAAGTGGAACCAGAAGGAGGAGATGTAAATGCAGATACACACCAACCCCCCCCCCCCCACATATATATATATATGTATAATATATATACACAACACATCAGTTTTGCTTTAGAGAGGAAAGTGGTGAAAACCTCAGCTGGAAACCAAGCCATTCATGTTTTCAGTACAACACAATATGAATTTTGAAATAAATCTCTCTCAGACACAAACCCCACTAAACTCAAGCTCTGTGCACCCAATCCCAATCTAGGCCTGCTAGCCCAATCCTTAATTTCCAGAAAATAAGGTTTAATATTCCAGCTTGCTTGGATGGACAAATGTCACATAGTTTGGTTTGTGTTGGTTTTTTTTCCCTCTTAAAATATGGTTTTTTTATTAGACTTTATTTGCCCAAGTCCAAATCCCAAAAGTTTCTAAATAACATGGGAGAGAAGGTTCTGGCAAGTTTTCCTGTACAAGCTACAATTCACTTCTACAATGATGATGCCAACTCTGAGGAGGAGGAGGAAGAAGAAATTGGTTCAGCCTAATGAGGAACATTGGTCAGCCTTGACAAACACAAACCCAACGTTAAAAATTCCAGGGATTAAAAAAAGAACTGTCAGAAATGCATGGACAGACATCTGAGCAAGCAGAGAAACACATCAAAGCTCAAAAGAAATCTGTTTATGACTGTCTTACCAGGGAGAATGAGTCAATGACACTGGAAAATAAGAGGAAATCCTTTTGTGTGTGCAGAGAATTCTAAATAAAAGCCTGAAGCTGAATAAAAGATTATGAGGTTTAAGCCAGGTTGGTTGAAGTAACACAGATAAAGAACATTAAGAGCACTGCATTTGGTTCCTATTTTTTACATTGCAGTCCTGATAGAGTGAAAATTGGATTGATTATGAGACTGAATAATATAATGTGAGCCCCAAAAGAGCCCAAGGGCTTTGAAACTCAAGGAATTTAGGCAAGACATTATTTCAAATGCAAAGACTTGCTTATTAACTCCACGGGGCACATTTATTCTGACATAAATCCTGAATGTCCAATTGAAATACTCATTTCCAGCACAACCCACTGCCAAGACAAGTCCTAGACAGGAGCTGTGAGATTTTCTGGGGTTCTCTCACTCTGTTATTACCAAATTTCCCCCTGTAATCAGAGAACTGTCTTATGCCAGCCATAAAAAAAAGTCAGTCTGCATTAAAAACTGATTTAATTTAGTGCCACGTTAAAACACACATGATGTGGGCACCCTTTTTCCTTCCCCACACTATTGTGTGTGCTCAGAGAATTTGGCACTGCCTGCCCTGCTACCAGCAGTTTTTAATTAGCTCCAAGACTAATTATTTGCCTCTTATCTCCAACCAGAACTTCCCTGGTTTCCCAGAGCCAAGGCAGGTGCAGAATTCCAGAGCCTTGCCCCCTTTTTCCTACACCATTGTGGGTCATGTAGACAAGGTCAGTTTTAAGAACCACTTAAAAGTGTCACATCTTGCTTTTAGCAATGGCCTGGCAACACAAAGGGGTGGTGTGTCACACATCTGAAATCTGGCAAATTAGGATTCCAAATGAATGAACATATTAGAAGGGAGGAATTTAAAAATAAATAAATAAATAAATAAATCTCAATTTTCAACCTAAAAAGAGGAGCCATTAAATTTGCACAAGGAGCCAGCAGCCTGGAATATAGGGAATTACAAGAACTAGTTGAAATTAAACATGAAAATTCAGCTTTTACACCTCACCCATCCAGCATTTCCACATCTCCACTTTCAAACATGTGGAAATAAAATACAGGTCTTTCACAAGCTATCCTAAAATTAGTTATGCCCCGGCTTCATCATTGTTCAGGTTGTAGCAAAAAGGAACAGAAAAGCATCCAGGATGACTTCACAGCTCTGTGATGACCCACCGAACACCCACAGACTGCACTGCGATCCCTTCCCAGCTCCCCAGGAACGAAGAGAAGCCCCGAAGGGAAGTGGTGCAGCTGAAGGGAACCGAATTGCATCTCTGCAATTCAACCTCTGTCAGCTTTCAGTTTCCACTTCTGATTCCTTGCGTCACCTGCAGGTTGACCCTGCAAAGTTTACGGTGACCCGAAATCATCCGTCATTTACAGGAAAAGGCTACCAAAGCCTCCCCAAAGGAGGAGTCACCAGGAATTTACCACTTCAAAGGCAGGACTGCAAACAGCAATTCACAGAGTCAATTGTTGGCTCAGGTCTCTGTTCCACGAAACTTCCCCTGGTAATTCGGCAGCTGCAGCACTTCCAGTAAATGCTCCTTTTGCTTCCCGTCCTCTGAAATGATGACAGTAAAAGGCAAGTTAACGTTCCGCTGGTCCAGCAATGCTGCAGTTTGATATTTCTGTTGTGTGTGCGTTCGTGTGAAAAATCATAATTAAAGTGTGTGTTCACAAACCAGTCCTGAATTCTACTCCCAAGCTCTTTTAAGCCAGGCTCCTGAAGGAAACATAAATGCAAGGGGAGGGGATCCTCACATGATATGGAAGTTTGCTGAGTGTTCCTTCTAACCATAACCCAGCAGTAATTTGGATGAAGAGAGAAAGAACTGCCATAGGAATTTACACTGGATGCCAACAGCAGCAGAACTGAGAGAAGGCAATATTCCCAACAGCTCTGGAGACAAAATCCATCCAATTCACTGCAACATTTACTGTTTAATGACACTCCATAGAATGGGCATTTCCAGACTGGGTAATTCTATCAGCTGCTTTTAGCAGAAGGCGGAGAATGAAGTCGATCTGTGAACTGCACAGCACACCAGCAACATTTGCTTTGGCAACCCCTCTGCAAGGGAGCTGGCAGGACAAAACTAAACCCTTCCAAAACTTTCTCCTCAGGAAACAGTTCAATTCAATCAATGAATAGAGGGAGAGATACAAACCCACCCCCCCCCATTCATCCCAGTTGTTTGAAAGCTGACTGGAAATCTTAACAGGACTCTGAGTTCAACATTTCAGTGACTCAGGCTCAAGTGCTCGTGAAAAAGGTGCATTATGGAACAAAATGTGCTGACACAGAATCACTAAGCACCTATTCTGTTCGGAGGGCACAAATACTTTATCATTCACACTCACAAATGAAACTCAGAAGTCCACAGAAACTGCCTGGTGACAAAAATCAAGGATTTGAAAAGGCTTTTTTAAGAACAACTCCTGAGAAGAGGTTGGAGTGATGGGGGTCGGGCTCTTCTGCCACATCTCAAGTGAAAGGATGAGAGGGAATGGCCTCAAACTGCCCCAGGGCAGGGGCACAGCAGAGATTAGAGACAATTATTCCCTGCAGGAGTGGCCAGGCCTTGGAATTAGTGTCCCAGGGAGGTGGTGGGGTCTGGGAGTGTCCCAGAGGTGTCTGGCTGTGGCCCTTGGGGACAGGGATTAGGGGGGATTGTGGTGGTGCTGGTGGGACTGGATGGTCCTGAAGGTCCCTCCCAGCCTTGGTGTTTCTGTGACTATTTAAACTGTCTCATCATTACCTTCATTCTCATATTTAAGTTTTGTCAGAGATGACACGTTCACTGTTTCTGCAGTTACAATCTCTTCATTATGGGATCTCCAGGCCTCACATTTCCTGATTTCACTTACAAAGCACATCAGTGTTGCTTTACCCACATCCTTCCTTTCTCACACTTGACTTGCCATTGGTGGTAAAGCTGCATTTTTCATGTCTATAGACCACCTAGCACAGGGGTGCACCAGGAAAAACATTGAATATTACACTTTCTATTTAATATGAATCTTTGTCCTTGCTCATATCTGAACCTCTGCCATAACAAAATCTAGCCTAGGATGGCTGTTCCTCACCTTTTAGCCCCAGTCACAGACAATGGTCATTTTAGAGCTGACTAAATCCAGCTCACAGCGTTCCTTGTAGGATCCAAACAATTTTAGGATGGTCTGTTCCACGCTTCAGGTAACAGCAAAAGTGTATCTGCATCACTCAAGGAGAATCATGGAATGGGTTGGGTTGGGTTGAGTTGGAAGGGACCTTAAAGATCACCCAGTGCCACCCCCTGCCCTGGGCAGGGACACCTCCCACCAGCCCAGGTTGCTCCAGCCTGTCTTTGGACACTCCCAGGGATGGGGCAGCCACAGCTTCTCTGCCCAACCTGTGCCAGGGCCTGCCCACCCTCACCAAGCTAAGAATTCCTTCCCAATATCCCATCTAACCCCTCCCTCTGGCAGTTTGAAGCCATTCCCCTTGTCCTGTCCCTCCATCCCTTGGGAATAGTCTCTCTCCATCTTTCTTGTGGCTCCTTCAGGTCCTGCAAGGCCACACTGAGGTCCCCCCAAAGCTTCTCTTCCCCAACAACCCCAGGTGCTCCAGCCCTCTGAGCATCTTCCTGGCCCATGTTGTTACCCTTCCCTTCCCTTCCCTTCTCTCTCGCTCAGTAGCCACATGCGCCGCTCGCCGC
>VXBX01003476.1:0-36842 GCA_013400415.1 Scytalopus superciliaris
ATCCAGGTTGTCTTCAGGCTGTCATTGCCTATCATTATCATCACTGGTCTGTTGTCATCACCTTCTCATCTGCAGGGTGGTTCTGCTCCTCTGACTCATTTAATCTGCTGACTTCATAACATCGCTTTATGCAGAAAATCTGAATAAGGCACATAAAGCTTCAGCAACAATTGCTCCTGTAAAACTTTCTCATCATTATTATAATTCATTTCAGTTCCTTCTTCCTATACTTCCACAAAGAGTTGTAGAATGCATAAGGAACTAGGCTTGTCATTAAACAGCAAACCTTTCTACAGAAAATTTCAAACAAGACCAGATACAGACATTTTCTGCTTAGCCCAGCTGTAAAACTTGTCTCTCTTACATTTACTTTCAAAAAGTCTCTATTTCTAATCCTTCACTCTACTGAGCAATATATGTGCCAGAAACAGAGTTTTCCCCAAAGAAGATATTTCTTTACCAGTAGTCACTAAAGATTCTCCTCTGTCTCTACAGGCCAGGAAAATGCTCTGCATGGGTAGCCAGATGTATTTGTTGTGATAATTATCTTTCAGACATCTATTCACCTGTCTGTGTCAGTGTACTATTTAATGGACCTTCTTACAGACAAATACACTACATAAAATAATAATAATAATAATTTAAAAAATCCAGCTGATAAGGATAGCTGAAATAAAATGGACTACCAAGACTCACTTATCTGGGAGAATATTTGGATTTTTGTTGATGAAAAGAGTGTGAAATAAATGCCATCAGAATGGCAGGTGCACACAGCAGAACCCATTCAAACTAAACATCACAACATACACTTCAAACATTTGGCAAAGCAACAGATATGCGATAGAAGTTAGAGAAAGTCATTAGTCTGGTGATTAACCAGAGCATAACCTGAGAACAATATCAGCCATCCTGAAAGTCAAACATATCTGCTGAATAATAAGAAGCAAAAGCCTCATCCTAGGACAAACACAACTCAAAAGGGAGACTGCAGGATGCTGCATTATTGCTTGGCTTACATGACAGCTGATGCAGCAATAGGGATGAAGCATATTTTACCAGTTTGTCACTAACTGCAGACTGAAAAACAAAAAGTGTGGATTTTTTTTTAAATAGTAAAAAATTAGCTTTATATTCACAACTACATATTCAGTGACTGAAGATGTCTATCCCTTAACTACATATTTGCAGAACAGGCAGTATAAAACTCATTATCTCCTGTCTCAAACAACAACCAAAGACACTGACGAGCAAAAGAGCTCCATCAAATCATCAGTAGCTATAACCAGTAACCAAAGCCATCAAACCGTAAGTGGAAAGAGAAGATAAAGACAGCCATTTGTTACAGTAGTAATGATCCTATAGTCAATAATAATGTCACAAACATATAAAAGTTTAGTTGCATTTCACCAGCCTCCAACTTCCTAAGATATTCTGCTTCAGGATCACATTGAGAAATTTTGACCTTCCTTATTGATTAAATAGCAATTTCATATAACCAATGATTAGATAATCCAATCTTATCTGCCAAAAGTGATCAACCTTATATGAAATAAAGGGCAGAAGTTGTGTAATTTACAGTACAAATGAGCTGGTTCCTGTGGCTCTGATTAAATAAAACAAAAAATCAAATTAAACAGTGATCAAATTATAGGGGTGGCACTCCAACAATTTAAATGTTTCATGAGTCATTTAATTTGAGACAGCACTTAGACAAAAACTAAATAAAAAAGAAAACCCTTTTTATTCCTTCTTTCTTTGAAGTTAATTAGTCTTACTTAAAACTACTTCTTGAAATGCCACGGAGCTACTTTCAAAGTCATTCAAGTAGTATATTGTACCACACATAAGAGTGCTGACAACATCCTCAATGATAAATTTAATTTGGGAATAATGTTTCTACTTTTTAAAAATACTTTTCACCAGCTGTTTCAGTCCATTCCAGAGGTTGCTTCCATTAGAGCACTGAAATGACATATTCAAAGCATCAGCTCAGTTTATTGCGTCCTGAACTTCACCAGGCAATTCAGCCTGGAGAACTCAGGCAACGTTCCTTATGGGAGAAAAAGAGAAAGCAGGTGGCTCCCCCAGGACACCCTCCTCTTGGAGGAAGGAGAAGGAAAGGTGTCTGTGGTCACTGATCATACAGGTACAGGTGGGTGTGTCAAGCATCAGGAAAGTGATGCATGCACTAGCAGAGCTATTTCTGGAGATGGACGGCCTACAGCTGTGCCTGTCAAAGCAGGAAATACTGTGAAGCTGCCTCGGAGGAGCATGCATCATTAGACAGCTTTGTGTGACATAGCCATTTTACACTAATACGGGAATTAAGTTCTTTGACTGTAGAATTTGTATTAATATCCTGCCCAAAATGACATGTGGAGTACACTGTCCATTTTTAATCAAGAACTCGATGCCAAAAAAGTAATTAAATTGTCACTGTACTTCCTATGTCCAGATCAATAGGTCAAATGTGCACAAGAATGCATGGATGGTCATTTTTGACAACCAAGATTCAGAAATAAAACAATCACTGTAAGTACAGCATCAAAGCTATACAGTAGAGAAACCAGGAGACAGGTTCAGTCTGGAAATAATGCAAGTGATAAATCTGAAAACAGAAGATGGGATGAAATAAAGTGAGAGTTATTGAGGTATATTTGGTACATTGTTTCTTAATGTAATTTTAGAGTTGAAAAACATGTGGAGATAAACAGTGGTTTAAACATTTCAAAAGAAAATAGCTAAATGGAGGTGGTGAAAGTATGATAACTTGTTTTAATAACTGGTTTCCATTTATAGTAAAAAACTGATTAGATAGAAGGAATGCAAGGTTTTGAGAGATTCTTTTGTAGCTTTGTTGTTTTACTAACACTGTGCCTCCATGTCCAGTACTTCAACTATTTGGGGTGTAAATAGTTCACTATTTTAGATTCCAGAGTGTTGCTTGAAGTTTTTCTGATTCCTAGACTCAGGATTTTCTCCCCCCTTAATGCTGGAATGGGTTTTCAGTTAGCTGGGAAAGCTGATTCTTGAAGAGTTATGACTGGAGTGAAGAAGAAGAGACCTCATTTGCCATTTCTTGTTCTCCACAATTTGACTATGAGAAAAATAATGCTTTATATGAGAAAAACAAAGAATCACTTCTACCTGTTAAACAGATTCTCCTTGTCTCATCTTCATTCCTCTTCACTGCCTTTTTTATAGTTCATTTTCTATAAGGTAGTAGCTATAAAGTAAATACTTTTGAAAAGCAAACCTTATGCATAATGGTCAAGGTTCAACGCAAGATTAGTAAACCTAAATTCAAGCTATTTTTCCCTGAAGGACAGAGTAGGATGTAGCTGCCCTATGTACATGTGTGTATACCCTTTCAGCATCAAACTAGTTCCCTGACTGTCTACCCACTATCTTCAAGCCAATCTTTGGAGAAGGATCTCCTCATATTAAATTATGCTTCTATAAGTGTCAAAATCTGCCCATCATTCTAATTAAGCTTCTTTTCCCCTTAGGACCACTGAGGAGTTGATGCTGTTGACTCTAACAGTATGGACAATTCAGTATAATATTGGTACCACTGTTTATCTTGAAATAATTATATTTTTAAAAGGCTTACAGAAAGCTATGAAAAAGCTATAAAGAAAGCTATAAAAAATGCACTGCAGGTAAATATAGGCAGACGGTCACCCATGGAAAAATTTTTGGGAAGGTACATATAGGAAATTATGTAGAGTTAATCACTTTACAAACCTATGAAATTCCAAAGGCTATGAAGAACCATGGAATTAGATAGCCTCAGTAAATCACATAGTGATCTATGTGGTTTCAATATAGTTGCATATAACAGAATTTGGTTCTATATTTACATAACATACAAAAAGAAGAAAATTACAGTTGCAAATTTGAGCACATCAAAGGTGATGCAGTCTTAAATCAGCTCCCATTTATTATATATTATGATATAGTCTTTAATGACATGATAACATACCCCTACCTCATTAAGTGTGCAGAATGTACTGTGATTAAAGGAAGAATGTTTTACAGTAGGAAAAAAGCACCTTCTGTTACAGCACAGGATGAAAGCCCGGGAAAGCTAGATGTAATTGTGGTTCTATCACAGGCTGCATATGTAATGGCTATCAGCAGGCAGATAAAAAAGGATTTAGAATATGACTGCATGGCAAAACTTGTACTTGCTAATTTCTGAACACTTTATATTTTCAGAGGCATCTTTTGCTTAGCATCGTTCTCTATATGAAATAAGAGTTACATGCAAGTGAACTACAAGGAAGTTATGAGATGCTCAAGCAGTTTTCTGCTGGTAATAAATGCCTTTTTCTTTCAATGACATTAAAATACTTAACAGTTCTTAGCAACAGTAAGCTAAGTCATTTTCACCACAATGCAAATTCAGTTCTAATAAAGGAATGCAAACCTGTGAGGAAATTAAAACATGCTCACCCTTTTAGTTCATCTGATACACACTTACACATTGAGTCATGAGATAATGGAAGTTTTCAGTATTCAAAATACAAATTCACTTAAAAATGTTATGTGTCCTGTTAATGGTTTTCTGTACAAAGCATTTTGTTGGCAACAGTCCCACTCTACACAAACAAACTCTAATTCTAGACCTAAACATATCACGGCACAAAGTAAATGTTGCCTTCCATAGCTAACCCACTGCAGATATTCTTCAACCATTTCTTCATTAAAACACTTCCTTTCATGTTTGTTTTCAAAGTATTGCAGAACCTCTTTCTGAAAGACAAGCTGGAGAAAGCACTGTTTCAATTGTAAAAGATACTTGTTATACATAAGAAGCAAGATAAAGAAGATGCTAAAACAGTAATTAGTATACTGAATAATTCACAGTCACATGTTAAAATGTATAGAAAATCACAGATTTTTATTCTCTGATTCACTAGTATCTCATTTTATACAGGAACATGTTATACAGTTTTCAGAATGTTAGCTGAATTGCAACTGGCACTTGGAACAAAAGATTAGTGAGAGGAAAAGCTTTCATCAACTGCTAGTGCAGCTTAAATGAGAGCTAATACAGTAAATATTTTAAAACAATACAAGGCTACAAATTGAGACATTTTAAACTGGAAAAATCTGTTTTGATTTGAATCAAGGTTCTCCAGTTGTTGCATCCTGAAACTTAATACTAGTTTTTGAAGTCAATTCTATTTTTTCTGCAAGCCAAAATATACATAAGTATGCACAAACATTATTTATAAATCTGAAAAATAAATGTTTCAAATCTGCAATGCTAAAGCTTTTGAAAGCTAAAGAAATCTTTTAAATAATATTGCAAAAAGCAAAAATCCATCACAGAAGAAAATGAGAAAAACACATATGAACTCATTTCTGACTGTTCAACAATTCTGGAGTAATATGATATACAACCAGTGATCTACAATTACTAATGCCCAAATAAATTGACCTACCAGTAAGTACATTCGGCTTCACTCAAAACATCCTGGCTTTTATTGAGTTCAATATGAACATTTAAAACTCATTTTAGGACACTGCTGTATATGTAGTTTATTTCAGCCTTGTATCCCTAAATAACTCTGATTTTTTTTTTTAATTTTAATTCTACATATATTAATAATTCCAATCAACAGAAAGGAATAACTGTGCTTTGAAATATGAAAAAACAATATAAAGGTAGTACTCAGCAAATACATTAACTATACACAGTATTTCATCCTAATTAATGAGGACTTAACAGGGTTAGCAATTGTAACTTGAACATTGAGGTTTTGGTATTGCTGCAAAATGCAAAAAAGATTTAGCACATCTTGGAATATGGACTGTAATACAAGAAGTGATGTAACCATTTATAAAAGATTCTAAGGTTAAAAAGGGGGTTAATTAAGTTATTATTTCCACTGAACAAATTGTTTCCTTGCCATAAAATGTTAGGTAGAACATGCCAGTTTCTCTGTTGCTGTACTAACAGTACACAGATTTAACCCTTCTTTTCCCTGCTTTATAGCAAGTTCAAATTAGATTTCTTGCTGAGGTGAATCAAACTCCTTGATTTCATAATTCCCCTGAAAACAGTATTCAGGACACTTTGAGATTTGAAGGCTGCCTACCAGAGGACAAAAGCTTCTCATTTCTAAGGATGGCTGAAAATGAACGAGGCTCTGCAAACAATTTGTACTTTATACCTGAGGGAACTGATTCGCATTAAGTGCTTTTAATTTATGGATCCAAAATTGAGCTCCATGGAACTGTTTCTGGCACTTGTTCTCGCTGCCTGCCCAGCTCGTGCCGAGAGCATCAAGCAGCCAGCTGTAGCAGTGAGTGTGAGGGCTCCTTTCACAGCCCCCTGCAGCGGACGTTTCCAGAAGAAAGCTCCGCAGCTGGGTGAAGCAATGCAGTGACGGCTTGTTTCAGGGTTGTGGGCACAGCAGGAGAGGGCAATTTGCATCCTCCACCCTCCACTGTGCACTGAATGCAGCTGAACCAAGTCAGAGAATATAAATCTATGCTGTGCCTGCACACATCCTGCACGTCAGCAATGTTGTAACATGAGGTGAAAAAATTATGGATAAATATTTCAGAGTTAAGTGTAATAAAAATGAGACTTTGGGAACTCACTTAGCATTAAAAACCCTTTCAATAAGGGGTTGTTAGCAGCACATATATTTTGCTTAGACAAACCTGATCACTTCTTAAACAATAGGGGAGTCATCATCCCTATCCTAACTCTGTGAGAACCTTCTCTGCCTCCAAGTGCTTATAGCAAGTTATACAGCAAAAACTTACACATTATTAGGTAGGTGGGAGGCATCTTGGTATTTTTCCTCCTCAGGATTCCTCTGATACCAAATTGAATGTCTGCCAACCTTTGGATGAGCACCTGCATGACAGAATGTTTCTATATGAGTGTTGAAACTATTCTTAGACAACGTTTGTTTAAATATTCCCTTTTTAGTAGACTCGCTTGTGACTCTAGATTGCTAAATATGTCCATACATTGAGTAACCACCCATCTTATGTTCAAAACTCTTAATACTTGGCCTATGTGAGTTTGGGTAACATGATTTGTTTACTAAACTTTTTTAATTTAAATTCCAGTAAAAAATAAAAAGCTTGAAAGGTTTGTTATACATTCATGCAAAAAATATTTAGCACATAACTTAACTCATTTTAACTTAAAATTAAGAGCTACGGGAGTCCTGTAGTCCATATCAGCAGAAGTTATCTCATTACATTTCCTGGAGATATGTCAAAACACACAGCAATGTCCTTCATTAAATAAAGTGGTGTCAGGAAACTTTCATATCCCTTTTCCTTTAAAGTCTCAGAAATTTTTGCTTATACCCTCATTCTCTGTAAATGCTGGAATACATAAAGAAATATGTAGTCAAAAGCCATTCACTTATACACTAATCCCAAGATCTTCAAATTCCTTCAAATATCAGTCTCCAGAACTTCCATTGACTCCCAAAGGCTTTAGTGACCTTCGAAGAGACTTTTTTTTCCTCACAAGAAAATGTGTCTTCAAACATACTTGGCACCATCAGGTGTTACTACTCAGTGAAAAAAAGAAGACTCTTGAGTATAAAATTTCCTCTCTTGGGGAGGAATGGAAAAGGAAACCTGCAGAATGGGTATCTCAAGCCCAAATTTGTCATGGTCTCACAGTCAGGAGGGGAGAGCGGCTGCAGGGAAGCCAACGCTAGATTTTTTCTGCACAAGTGGCTCTAGTGACATTTTGCCTCTCTTTTGTGCCACTGTGCAAGTGACACAAGGGGACTTGCAGTGTATGCTGATCTGAAGTTATTGAAGACTCAGTGTTTTCTTATTGGAGTAAAAATTTCTAGAAAAACAGAAGACTGTGATTCCTTGACAGACTGCCATATGTAACAAAATAAAACTACTTTAAACGAGTGTTCTGTTCTAACAGAAATTCTCTGTGCAACAGAGAAAGTTTGGGTAATTAATGTGTTTTTACAAAAAGGGCAGAAATAATTTTCAGATATAGCTAGCAAGGTCTGTGAAGAGATGTCATGATAAATCTTTAAAATAAAATAAATTGCAAAATTAACTAATAGACTTATGTATATATTTTAGACAGGTAGACTAAAAAAAAACCCCTACTTTCCATAAGCCCACTGTCAAAGGTGAATGTTACTTCTATATTTTTCCAGTTACCTGCATGAGTCCACCTCACTGAGGTACTAGAGACTTCTGGGGACTGATTAGCACCAGAATCCATGGAGTGTCCCTAACTGAACACTCAGACAAAACACCATACTTCAGAAACTACTAGAAAAAATACTTAGTGGATAAATAAAAAAGTTACGAAGTGCAACTATAAATAGAGCTTAGAACATCTTACTTTTAGCTCTTTTTCAGCGATCAAGCAAAGCAGTTATTAAGTGCTAAGAAATTACCAGTTTTCAAATGTGGTTATTTCAAGTACATTTACCCAGTAATAGCTGTACTGTTTAAGTTAAAATGTGTGCTAGTAAAATGACTATGAATTGCTAATAATTAACAGGAAAAATATAAAAGTATTCTTTTACTTTTGTTAACGAATTGATGATAACTAGTTTTTATGGCATTCCGAATACATGTATTTAGAAACAACTGTGAAGTAAATGTTAAATAGAAGTATAGAAAAATGTCAAAAATCAGAAATAGGCAGCAGTTCAATCTTTTTTCACTGGATGAACACAGGAATTTGTTTTAACATTAAACACTTTACAATGTACTGCACACAAGAATGTATAAAATTAAATGCCAAAAAATGACGGCTAATGATTTAACTTCTAGGATGTGATCTGCATTTGATAAAATTTACAGCATCACGAGGAGCTTCAGAAGAAGAAAGATCAGACTACTAGCTATCAGAGTCAGATTTCTTCCAGGTGCCAGGAAAATTAGGGTAATAGAAAACCGCATCCAAGTCAGTTGAAACTTGCACAGCACAAGTCCTGACCATGGAGTGCCTCTACAGACAGGTGCACAAAACTTGGTTGCAAGCATAGAATTATATCATGGGTCTCAAAGAGAGGGGTTTTTTTATTGCAGTACAATTACAGCTGGACAAATGTAGGAGCTCTGAAAAGATAAACAATCAGGCTATTTTGGAGCAAAAAGAAAAGTGTACTACCATATCACACAAAACACAAGGAAAGTGGAAACAATGGGAAAGACGCATTTCCTCTTCCCCAATGAAAGTGACCTATGAGGCATTTAGCCACTGGTTTCCATGAAATCTGAACATGTCTCCACTCTAAGAGATTTTTAATTCAAAGACTTCTCAAGAATGTTGCTCTCCTTAAAGACTCTCACAGAGATACTAGTAGCTTTTCTGCAAGTGTAAAGTCTGTCCTATCTTTACTAATCCTGCAGTAGATTGATTTAGTAAACAAAAGTATCTCACCCTGCTTTGTATGCTTGTATAGTTCATTACTCCATTGTTTAAGTATGGGAATTACTTTCTAAGGTGGAACAACAAAATGGAGTTAAATTACTATGGCTCATCTTCTTCAGTGGTCTGTTTTCTGGGGCTCATCCCAACATTTCACTTCTCTGTGCAGTCCTTCTTTAGAAGCACCAAGATTTTTGACAGAAATGGTCTTTATTATTATTATTATTGTGCATTTTTCATGTAGAATATTTACAGAAATGTAGGATTCCAGCTTGCAATTCTTGCACCTAAATATCTTGTTATGAATTTTGGTCAGTGGATGAGTTTGACCTATGACTGAAAGCATCTGAAATGATGGCATGACAATGTTGTTATGGAAATGCCTAACATCCGAAGCCATATGACACAGTAATTTTAAACATACCTTGTCTGCGAACTAAAGATGAATTCTCAGTTGCATCACCAACAGACATATGGTCTGAAATCTGTTCTGTGAATGTGAAAATTTTGCCAATGCAATTTATAATTATTTTACAGATTGCATTAGTTGATAAGGTATTATATTTGATTTGTTCATATTGACTTTAAATCCTAGCAAAGAAAACAACACCATTTATACTATACAGAAATTGTTACATTTTCACAAATCAGCCGAACTGTGAATTAGAGCAACACTGTAGCCTTCGTTTAAGCAAACGTTTTGTTATTAACAAGAGGCTGTGAATACAGTTGTTGGTATCAATGAATCTACAGTTTATGGAATGGTCATTGCTGAAGCAGAAGTCACCACATGGAAGATAAGATGAGTTATTCAAGTGGTGAAATATATATAGGTCACATATTCAGTTCCCCTCCATTTTTTTTAAGTAGAGAGGAGAATGGCTGAGCAGGAGGAAGCAGTGACAACTCTTTCGGCACTGTCAGTAGAAAGAACTAATCTATTCCTACATAGAGGAGGTTCATACACATGTACTGTAATGGAGATGAAGATAGATGGGAAGAAAGAAGAAACTGTGACTCAATTTACAAGTATTATGGATTATTTTTAATGCCTTGCAATTCCTGTCCAGAAATGCTTTTAAAAAGTAAGTAAGAAGCCAGAATAAAGCTCTCCATTTATTTCTGCAAGATTCTCAGTCATAACCTGATGTCTGAAAGGATTGACTTTTGAAGTGGGAAAAGTAGATGAAATAATTTGTCTCTTCTGAAACCCCCTGCACAGGGCTTTAGTTCTTGATCTTTTGTTCCTAACACACTCAAGAGGTAAAATGCTTATTTCTAAATGACTACATGTATAAAGACAGAGGCCTAAAGGCAGATTTTCTTTTTTTCAGGCAGCAAGAAGTCTGAAGTTTATTGACAAAAGTGTTCTTTGCCACCAAAATTGAACTGAACAGTCTTTTCTTTTTTCCTAGGGATCAGTGATACAGAAATTCAAAATCACTTCCAAACAATATTTGGCACTGATCTCACTCTTAATTTGAAACATGTGGTACAAGCCAGACATGTGATTCTGTAATCAGTTGCCCTTTAAACAAATAGACTTGAAGTTTATAGCAGACACATTATCAGTAAAATTAACTATTTAATTCCACTTCACATAGATTTATTCACAGGGGCAGTTTATAATAAGAAATATTAACTTGTCCAGTTAGTGGAATGTGCATTTCCCAAGAACAGCAATATACCCTTTGGATTGCTTCTCCTTTGGGCATGATGTAACACATGCTACTGCCTCTGTTATGTTAATGTATAATCTGTAGGCTATACATTACAACTCAGTGGAAGCACAAATCTGGCAGAGTGGTGCCTGATAGATCTTTATTCTCCTGATCTACACCTTTCAAGGAAACCGTAATGGTTTTCAGTAATTTCCAATAAACTCTGAGCTGTTCTACCAGTCAGTGCAGCTGCCTGAAATGCTGTATGTTTGTGCTCCTTTCCTTACATCATTCTGAGGACAACAAAGTCTGATATTGATAATAATTTCTCAAAAGCACTGATTTCACTTGGAGTGAATAGCCAAAGGCAGTGAGGCTGATGAAAAGCAAAGCAGAAGCTGCTTGGTGTTTTGTACCTTTCTCCAACCGTATGGTGTTTTCCTTTATGATGGGTTCACTTTCATGAGGGAGAAGATCTCAGAGGCTCCCACATATAACATTTATTTCTAGTTCTCAAATAAATAATGGCATCTGACTCACAAACTAAGGTGGAGGATCCAATTGTCATAGAACCACGGAATAGTTTAGGTTGGATGGGAGCTTTAAAGGTCATCTAGTCCAATCTGCCACTTATTTTACACCAAAGCCCCAGTTTGAAAATATTTCCTTCTCAAACTGGTGAATGTTGTTCTGTCAGCAGAAGTCCCAACTTCCTCTCTTTCTTCCTCTTTTCTCTGCACAAGATAGGAAGCACCTCTGAACCTCATTTTAGCATCTCCAAACCTTTCTAGACAAAACAATCAGGTCCTGGAACCTTACTCAAGAACCACACATTCTAGCTATTTCCCAGAGAAAGAAGTGTCCCCATGGAAATTCCCAAAGTACTTCTTGCTACCAGGAAGCATTTGCAATTATCACATTTCTAAATACTGGGGCAGAGGGGTGGAAATGTCTGCCTGGACAAATTCTATCAAGTTCCCACTGTTCAGTTTAGGTAAGTTGATATCAAGCCAGTATGCCAGTTCACTCAAATAGCATTCAGAGAATTAAATTAAAATTAAACATTTGAATATTACCCTCACTGATTTAGATTCAGTTAGATGTTTATACAGATTAATAGTACCATAATATTACCAAAAAAAGCATACAAATTACAAGAGTATTCAGAAATAAGCTGTAGTGTTACAGTACTGTTACAATCAATGTTTCCATACCGCATTAAAGGCAATATTGTAGTTAGAGGTGTATCTTCTATTGTTTTGGTTTTCTTAACTAATATTCCTTCTATTTATCTCAGGGGGACATAATTTAATCTAATGATACATTACCCTTTGAAATACCAGAAATGCCAGAGTCAAAGCATAACATGACACACAGTATGAGCAGAAAGAACGCAGGCATAGCCTTATCTTTCAGATTTTTTCTGTGAAACAGAATACTATTAAATTACTTAACTATCAGATTTGAAGAGATGCTGTTGAGTACCTTTTAATCTTACTAAGGTTACATATGTTCTTGAAAGAATTTACAATTCAGAAATTAAGAGGCTTAAAAATGTTGCTTCTTACATTTCTCCTTTTCTTTATTGCCGTTTTTTAGAATGGATGCTGAAATAGTTGCTGTTTTGTCTTCAATTTCTTCACCAGTCTTATGTAATTTGATTTTCTTTTAAAGACCTGATACCTTCATGGCAAGTTGAAAACCAGTGGGTTATAACTTTGCTCTGCTTGAGTCAATGATAAAGTTAACAGAATTTCAATCGTTATGTGTACGGACATGCTTTAAAATTCAGCATTTATACTTAGTAGTTCGCAGAACTACTAGCTAGGTATATAAATCATGATGATAGTAATTTAATATTACACATGTCAACGCAGAGTGTGTCTTGAAGGCCCAATTACACATCTAAATTGCTGAAAGGTTGTGAGTCAAATTTATGATCTTTTATACTGATAGAAATAACTTCCTAACTCCAGCTTTGTGTAAATACTTTTCTCCTTTCCTATGTGAAAACTCATTAAGTGGACTTGTTGTTTAATGTTATTAAATAAAATCATGTATTTGGACCATTACTAACTAAAAAATCTTTCCCTAACCACTTCATAATGAAGCTAAATTGTGAAATAAAAAATCCTTCTGTTTTTTGCTTCAAAAGTCAGCAAGTTTTAAGCTATCATAGTGAAACAGATTTTGAGTAATTCAGTACTCAAACCAGATGAAGTACTGTGACTGGAAAGTAGGTGCTAAACTGTGCAAATGGTACCAGAAATCAGCAAAGTCAGTAGTGCTAATCGGTAGTTTGACTCTGCACCTTGTACACTGTTAATTCATTAGGAAATTTCTCACAATGCACAATGACTAAGAGATCATTCAATGATTACAAAATCAGATGATATCACTGGACAAAACCCTCTAATGCACATGTATAGCAGCAAAATCCATAAGGGTGTTCTTTCCCATATGACTTCAGCTATTAGAGAATTATGTGTTAGTTTCACAAAGAGAGAAAAACATCTTTGTATTTCGAAACTTTTGAATTTATATGAAGCACTTACAGAGATTAAAGATCACTTTAGATGATCGAACTCAGGCAAAGTCAGTCCTGTGCCTACTGTATGACTGACTTCAGAGCTGTGGGGAAAAAAAAAAAAAATCTGTGAAGAAACCTCTTGTGGACATCTTACTTCCACAGATGTAGTGGACTGTTGTGTATCTTGAGTACCAAGAAATTAAGTATTCCAGGTCTCATTCGGTTTTAGCCACCACAGAGTACAAAAACTACCACAGTAGTACCAGGTATTTGTATCATATGAAGGACTAAACATACTACTTTCACTTTGCAGAATCTCGAAAAATTGGATGAAATCATTTCATTTACTAATTCACCATACATACCCTGTTGAGGTTCTGTTCTGATAAAATCAATATATGAGGTTATCTATTACCTATATATACTCTTAACCGGCCTTAAATTGAAGAAGGAGAGACAAAGATGCCCACTATTGCTCAGTTGAATTGAAGAAGATTATGTATTGTCCTTTTAGAAAAAAATTGCCAAATTAAGGTTTTTGTATCACTAATCTAATTGCAAAATGTAATTACACTTTGTTTTAGGTATAATTAGTAATCATATAAAAACCTTCTGGTTAATTTGATAGTAAGTGGAACTAAGAGAATCAATGTTCTTTTTAGAATTCATTAAAACAGGAGTTCCTGTACTATTCTCAAGTGTTGAGAGTTCTATAATAATTTTCTACAATATAGAAAAGTTCATTTAATAATCGCAATCTTTTTTTCTTTTTTTTTTTTTTTTTTTTAAAGTTACATCAGCACACTAGGGAACTATTTCTTCCAGTTTACAAGCGATTCCTTGCAAGGAAATAATTTAAGTCCTAGTTGCTGTTATCAGCTGGAATGCACACCAAGAAGTATCCATGGGCTATGACCTCCCTCAGAGACATTAGGGATTGAAATGAGTGGCACAGCAGACATTTTTAGGAGTTCAAGGAGCTGGTGTATTTCAGTTTCATCAGCTACAGTACAGCTAGAGATGATGAATCATCATCCACCTTTGTCTGTGCCTTTGGATGAAGCTTGGATAGATTTTCTTTTCTCCTCATTTTCTTGAATTTTGACCCTGCACATCAAACAGTTGGAAGTAGGGTAATGTTGTAACCAGTTGTTCCAAAGCAGGCAGAGCTGAATATGAGTGCCATCGGTCCAGAGCAAACACAAGAAATGGTTCTGGTACAGGTTTTGTTGGCAGAGCTAAGACAACTTGGCTGGTTTCCCCTCTTTGATACGGACTACTTTCAAAGACAGTGGGAGGATAAGCCCCCCACTATGTACCTCTCCCTTAAGCCTACTGAATTCATGGTGTCATATATCTTCAACCTTTATATGAAACTTCTTGATTATTCTGTTAGTATCCGAATCTAGTACATTAATTTCATACCCTGAAATAAATAAATTCAGAAGAAGTTACTCTTTCAAACTTAACATAATGGAACATAAACCAGTAAAGAGAGAAAAATATTGACGTTCCCTATCTGTATCACTCTGGTAAGCTTTTCAAGGTGCCACCTGACATTATGCAGTGAAATTATTTCCAATTGCTCTCCAGATTTCTGGAGCCTAGAGATAAACTTGAAGAGGGCTCATTTGTCATTATTATTTTAACTTTTTCTGTAAATAATACCTTTCGTAGGATATATAGTTTATTTTGTTATGTGCTCTAGTCTTTAGACTTTCCCAAAGACACACGAAATTTCTGTTAAGATCAAAACTTCACCATGTCTGTGATAGTTAGGGAGTGTTATATTGATTCAGCTTTCATTTCTAATCAATGGAAGTTCACTGGAGAAGTTGTGCCAAACCACTGTTAATTCCCCCATCATGCACACTGTCAGAAGGCGACGTTTACACTTTGTCCTCTAATTGTGCCTGCAGGCTGCCCCTGAAGCAGCCCTGAGGGTGGGCTGGCAGAGAAATCACGCAGGAGCTTGGGTGGAGGAGACAAGAACAGTTCTTTAAACTGTCATTGCAGAATGTGTCAGTGAGCAAAATTCTTGCCAGTGCAAAGTCTGCAAAGTCAGGCAGGTTACATGAAGCTAGAAGTAATATATGGTCTAGCTCTCTTTCTAAAGTCTTAGAAATTGTCAAGATTAAATGTTTTCTGAATTTGTTTTTTCCTTATGTGTCCGGGCCTATGAATAAGGATCTTTCTGTTTAGGATAAGAATGAAAATTAAAAAAACCACAACCCAACACTTGTAACAGGGGAAAAGGAAAAAGGATTTGAAAATAACTTGGCTAGCTAGGAATCTTCTATTGTGCTAAGTCATTATTAAAGAAACAAAAGTAAAATAACCAGAAAGACCTGGGGCCACTCAGACAAGAAAATGACTGTACATGAACTTAATGAATTGCCTTTACAGATTACATAAGAATACTGAAAACGTATCATGGGAAAATATTCATAAAACATAGCTCCATTTTTTCAGCCAACATGGGCAGTTTTGCAAAATTACTCTTTTCACCAGCATTAGATGTAGGACAAAAATTTAATTGCATGACCATCTTGGCAAGTAGAACAAGAATTTCCAAACAGACCACAACAATACTAATGTGGGACAGACTATCAATTTTTCTGCATTAAACTATGATGGTTGCAAGTAAATTAGGGAAGAACTTTAATAGCATGATTATTGTATTAAGAGCTTTGTGGAAGCCATTAGTAAAAACTATTTTCCAAAAGTAGCAAGTAATATTTTCAGGATATTTTTTTCTCTGCTTGTTTTTATTTAAAATGAAACACTCCTATGAAAATTTCTGTTGCTTAGGAGTACATTTGTTCCACAGGGATTTTTATTTCAAGTCAGAAAAAAGCAGCAGCAGATGATAAATTCCTATGTGCGTATTTTTATGCAAATATCTCTGGTAATCAATAGGGAAAAGTGATAAAAAAACATATATGCTCTAGAAATAGAATTATTTCTATAGAAAATGTTTTCAGAATTTCCCATGAGAAGACAGTAGTTTTAAAAAGTAAGTTGCAAATGCCATTTTTAATCTGAAAAAAATAAATCTATGGCAAGTTTCTCACAATATATTTATGAAAGGCATAGAACTAAAGATTAAAGGGTGCACACAACTGTCAACCTTGGAAGCAGTACTCATTAATTAAATATATGCACAATTCTAGCTATTACATTGAAAACATACCTTTGTAAGAGCACCTGGCTTAGCACTCCCTGCTGTCTTGACACCAGGTTGCCAGCAGGAAGAACAGCTACTCCAACACCCAAATATTTTAAGCCTCAAGAACTTCAACAGAGGCCAAATGCTGTCTGTGTTTTCTGCCCCTGCTCATTCAGGTGATGCTGCTGCACTGTGATAGTTATCACTCTTCCACCATATGATAAATTTGTCCTTTCCCATTACTCCTGTCAAACCTGTGAGCTGACTGGTTTCCACTTCAGATCTCTAGGATACCATAAACATACAGCAAATAGGAAAATGAAGCTACAGGTAGATACAGATGCATCTTAGATTGCCATAATGGATTATATTTGCTTGCATCATTACTTTTTACTTAGAAAGATAAAGCTGCCCAGTCATTCAAAAACAAACCTCCAGAAAACAGTGCAAGTTGGGCCATGTTAGCCTCCTCAATTTATCCACTTATGTTTAAGAACACAAGCAAGAAAATCACTGCTTTTCTGCCTTGTCTTTGAAGAGACTTTCAGCTTAGTACTCATAAAAGAAAAGTCAAACTCTTCCTACACAACCTGTTCTCCACCTTACTCTGTCATCACCTTGAGACTACTTTTCAAGTTATTGCATTTAGTTCAACCCAGTCCCTTTGAGGCACCTTTCTTTAGACCAGATGCAAAGAGACTTCTTTCCATTGCAGTGAATCAATGAGATATGCCCAGTTTTCCCCAAGGTTTGATGGAGCGCTCCCAGCTCATGATGGATATGCAGATAGGGGTATTCATTTGCATAACAAATTGAAGCTTAACAGCTGCATACTATTATGCCCAGCTACAGGGCAGTCTTGAATCTAAGGCAATCCTCTCTGTCCAAAGAGTAAGATTCAAAATAATTATATGTAAAAATGATCTGCATTTGCCCCTCCTTTACAAATGCGCCTTTCCTGTGCCATGCACAACCCACTTCCCCTGCAGTCTGACTCCAGCACCCAGTGTAGTCCAGCAGGTACGTGCTGGGTAGTAGGAGACTGATGAGAATTCATAAAACTTGAGTTCCTCTTCTCACAGTGATATCTTGATTCATAGAGGACCTATGCAGACAAAGAGCTATCAGCCTGTTGTCCACATATACAGGGTTGTTGTGTCTTCCCAATCTTAATTCTCCAGGATAAAAAAATGGTTTTATGTTCAAGTTAATACTTCGAAAAATTCTTAGCATCAGTCTTAACTCCTAAGCTGTGGTTGCAGTTTATCCCAGCAGGCAGCTAAACACCATACAGCCTCACTCCCTCTCAGTGGGATGGGGGAGAGAATCAAAAAAAAGGTAAAACTAGTAGGTTGAGATAAAGACAGTTTAATAGGATAGAGAAGGAAGGGGGGAAATAATAATGATAAAAGAATACATAAAACAAGTGATGCAATTGCTTACCACCTGCTGAGTGATGCCCAGCTAGTCCATGGGCAGCAGGTTTCCACCCCCCTCCAGCCAGCTCCCCACCAGTTTAATTGTTCAGCATGACACCATATGCTATGGAATATCCACCCCTGTGGTCAGCTGGAGTTAGCTGTCCTGGTGTGTCCCCTCCTGGCATCTTGTGCACTCGCAGCCTACTTGCTGGCAAGGCACTTTTAAGAAACTGAAAACTCCTAGACTTAGTGTAAATGCTGCTCAGCAACTAAAACATCAGTATGTTACTAGCATTATTCTCATCCTAAATCCAAAACACAGCACTGTATCAGCTACTAGATGGAAAATTAACTTCATCCCAGCCAAAACCAGGACAAGTTCCTGAAAGAATTGTTCCAAGCTTGTCATTGATCAGGTCAGGTCACATCAGTCGCTACCCATTGGGCAAGGAGTAGATAAGGTACCAACCAGCTCACCTGTAGTTCAGTCTTTAAAAAGAAAGAAAATTTTAGGCAGAAATTCCAAGACCAGTTCAATTTCAACAGAAAAATAATTGACAGCAGGCACAAATAACCTCCCATCTCGACTTCTTGCATGTACTTTTCACATTTAAAAAAAGAAAGAAACAAACAAAAAAACCCCAAAAAGTTATTTGTAAAATAAATGGATAAAAGCCAAAAGTAATAAACAAACACAGAGTCACAATTATGAAATCTTTATCAGGCATATGACTATAGGTGCCACATTTGGTGAGAGGTGTCACATTTATCAAACATATCAAAATATCAGTTATTCTTTGCACATAAACAGCATTGCAAAAAGATTCAGATTGTGGAATGTTTTATATTCAAAACTGGATGAGGAAACAATTTTAATGAAACTCATCTCCTAATCTTCTTAAGACAGTTAAACTACTTTAATTATATAAAATATAAGCATCTATTTGACTAAAATATAAGCATCTGACTATTTTAATGTAATTCCTGATAATTTTTCTTTTCAAAGAGAAAAATAAAAATTGAAAATTCCAAAATATAAAATGTTAGTTTAATATGTTTGATTATAAAACATCAGTAAATAAATACTACCCAATGTAATATCATAATTTTGACCAACACATACTCAACCAAATAGTATTCTGTGAAGGAAAATTGAATATCAACACATTTTCTAATGGTTTTGAGGACCAGATTTTGCATGAAAGAGAATGGAGTAGAAAAAAATGTACAACTTAGCATTCAGTGGACATTCAGACAGTGTAATTTACATATATAGGAGACAGAGGGAAGTCATTAAAGAAAAAGCAAATTATGGGATGGTGTAGGTCAAAATCTGTTCCTTTAGAACTTTAATTAGCTACCCTCATCATTGCTTTTCTCTTTCAGGCACTTCAGCCCCATTTCATTCAATCTATACAAGTTTAATGCGTTACCTAAATTCAGGGATAAATTACATGTTTTAATAAATATACCCATTCTGTGACAGGCTCAGTCTACAGCTTGTCACTCTTAAGACATCACTAAACTTAAGCCTTAAAAAACTTAATCTTTGATGGAAGATTCACTCACTTTACCACATCTGTCTTGGAAGCACAACTTGAGGAAAGCTGCTTACAGTTTTAGAAGCGCAGCGAGAATTTTATGGCAAATATTTATTTTTAAGGATTATTTTGCTTGACTAAATACAGCAGTCCATACTATTGTGCACAGCATGATTTACATGGTGTGTCTGATATTACATTTATTGCAGGCTGTCCATGCAGCTTCAGCTTTCAATGTACCATAGGCTGTCATTTGTAGGTTTGAATTACTATGTAGGACACTTCATGTTCCTCAGCACCCATCCTGTGATGTCTTTGAGTTCTGGAAAACATCACTAGATCAGCTTACCCTTGATTTATATTTTCAAGGCAGTCACCACAACAAGTCTAGGAATTAGTTTATTTATTTGTCAACTGAAAACTGAGATTCTTGAACAGTGTGAAACAGGGGTGAAAAATGTTTGGAACTGAGTTTGAGCAAAAGTTTTTCAAAGCATTGCATTATCTTCAGTCCTGATCTTTGTATCCATCTTCTCTATTGTTACCAATTTTCCTACATAATTTTTGACTACCAGTTCTGGGTGCATTTTGCTCCATTGATTTTACCGATGCTCTAAAGCATGCCATATCCCTACTCCTGCTCAGGACTCTCACAGCCATATAGCCATTGTTTTGCTCAGCCAACTCACTATATTAGGAATTCACAATGAGTCAATTTTCTGCTCTAGACCATGAACCTTTCTGAAATCACTGCATGCCAGGAAACAAAGCTTCATTCTACAATTTGATTGTTACATATACAGATTGACATTCAGAGTCGATTTTGTTTGAAATGGCCAAGGCTGCAGGATGAACCAGCCTGTGAGTGTGGCTGGCACACCCTGCCCAGTCTGGGCAGGGCATGAACATGCTCCCTTTGCAGCAGATGCTGCCCCAGGGGAAGATCCCACTCTCCAAAGCCAGCATCAGCCATAATCTCAGGACAGGGATGCTGGAGCAGGTCTCACAAGCAAAGGTAGCAGCTTCCCATTTAGCATGTAGTAATAATATGTGGGATGAAAAAAGACTTAACAGACAAATAATGAATTAAGCAATAAATCTCTTGTCATATTTAATTTTGTTTCTCGTTGTCACTCTCACATAATCTATCAAATCATATTAAAAACATTTGGGTCTAGTGATCACACATTATCATTTGCTCCACTATAATAACAATTAACAGTGCAGTTTTGATGTTCTCATATATGAAACATTTCAGCTTTTTTCAAAACAAAAAATAGTAAAAATCTTGTGAAATGCTTATGAGACATGATCTGTTAACTGTTGCTGTGACTCTTTGGCAAGTTACCTAATATTCCCTCCTCATTTTTCTTTTAATGTTAATGCATCTTCATCTTGATGTAAAGACTAAATAGAAATGTTGGAACAGCACTTTTATAATGGCAAGAGCTACCAAAAAGCAAGTGTATGTTTTCAATGAAAAATTACTTATTATATGGTAAAGTTATATGATTATAAGATTATATAATTATACAGTAAAATACATATAATTCAAATACTAGCAAGTGAATATTGAAGTAAATGAAACAGAACATTTGAACTGAATTTCTGTTAAAACAATTTAAATAGTAACATGATTTGTAAACAGGCTTCCCTCAAGACTCTATTTCTATAAAATAAATTTTAAAAATTTTGCCCAATTTTTAAATTAATAGCAGTTTATGGGCAGTCCTTTAAGTGTCTTTTAATTTCTTTAGTCTCAAACCACAGGCAGTTGTTAAAACTTTTATGAGATCTGAAATGAGCAATATCTGAATATAAACAAACTTTAATCTCTTCTGGTTTAAAGCACTATATTGGGAAAATCTTTAATAAAATGGAATTCATTAGCTTAAGTTGCAACTACAATATAAACAGGCATCCATTAAATACTATAATCACCACATCCTTGCGTTACCATTATGTTCATACTTGCAATAAGGCAAATTTATACCTCCACAGAAACTGCAGGCATCTCAAAGCCTTGAAGCACTTGCGATGTTAACCTGAATTTGGAGCAAAATGCCATAAAGAGCTGACTTCCTGGAGCCGTGGGGAGAGGTGATGCCTGTGGAGAGCAGGTATTACCAGGGTAAGGACATGGGGCCAGGGCAATGGGCTGCTGCTTGTGGTGGTGCTGTGTCAGCAGGTACACTGCTGGTCACTGTCTGGAGGAGACACAAGCTGATTTTGCTGCCTCTGTTGTTTCTTAATAAAGCATAGCAGATCAGCCTGTACATATTGTGGGTAGGAGGAAGAAGTTCCCGCACCAGGGCCAAAGGGGAGGGGAAGGGAGAAAAGAGGACGAGTTGGTCTGTTGCTTTCTTCTTCACACTTAACCTCAGACCCTCAATGATTGGGAATTATTTCACTACAGTTGCAAAAGAATAAAAACAGGGTCTTATTAGAAGGAATCACTCAAAGTTTAACTGCGAGGACCACATGATGAGGTGTGTGAAAACATGTGCGTACACTTGGTCTTTGGTGATAGATTTTATGTCCTAAAACTTCATTGCTTTGTCCATAGCAAGTTAAATCGATTGCTTAACAAATTGCACCTAAAAGACTTCTTACCTATGTGCACTATTGCCATGAGACATTGGAGAAGTCCGGCATAGGACTAATTATTTTTAGCTCCCAACACTTACAGTGCTTTTAGAATACATTTAGGAGAAGGGATAAAGATATGGGGAGAAGATGTTGAATGGAGAAATAGAATCAGGCATCAATTGGAAACCTTTGCTCACGAGAGTATTCTTGCTTAGACTATGGAAATACTTTTTGAATATCTGTCACCCTCTCATCTTGTCTTTGTTCATTGTTTCTTTGCCTCCTTCTTGATATATTCAATCTTTATTCTCCACCCCTGTCTATGCCTCTTCATGGCTTCTTCTCACAACACAGAGATCCCTTATAGACAGTGCCACTGGCTTATTTGAATTTCAGGTAATGCAAGCAAATAACATTTTAGTGGCAGAGAAATGAATCCAGAATACTTACAGCTTATGCTTTTACATATTGCTATACTGCAGTGTTAAAAATGATGGCCTGTAATTACTTTAAAGTACAATTTCCAATTCGAACATCCTAGAAAAATGCTTTCAACTAGGTGAACTCTTAGCTCTTGACCTCTGTTCTTGTGTGCAGTTGTGAATAGCCATCTGGAAAGGCTGTACGTATTGCTGCTCTCCTGCATGTGCATATGATTACTGACACCAAGGAGTAGATAGGAGCGACCTTTTAATGCTCCTATGTTGGGCAAACTATATTTCATTTTTAATTTCATATGAAATAAGGTTTAATAATATTCTCAGAATGAATTTGGGAAGGAATATAAAGTCTAAATGAGGAGAAATCATTCACTGAAAACCATTTAAATAACATACAGTTTTATCAACTCTGGTAACTTTACTGCTATGCAAATTAGGAATTTGCATGCTGATGTGTTTTTTGGAAAAATGATTTGTGGCACGCAGTCATAAAAACATACCTATATAGAAGTCCTTATATTAAATAAATTGAAGTCTTTATTAGTATCATTGCTACTTACTTTAAAGGTATATGAAGTCTCTTAAGTACTATAAATATGTATCTTTCTTACAGTTTTTGGTATATCCATTGAAGGAATTTAAGACTGCATCAACCAAAATTGCTATAAAGTATTCCACTGAAAATATTCAATCTATCACTTCAAAACATATCACCCTCATAAAAATGGACTGCTAATGGGATCACAAAGTTCTGAATTAGAGCAGAAATAAAATCAGACTAATCTAATAACTTCTTCATGAAAATTTTAACAAAAGACAAATTAATTTAGTTAAATTAAGTATGCTGATAGTCTAGGGTGAAAAACTTCATAATGCTCCGTTCACTTTGTTCTGGTAAACTAAAGTGAAATTGCAGACATCCAAAATGTCTGACTTTGGAAAGAACCACTGGAAATTTCCCTGTCCAACCTCCCTTCTCTGTGTTTCAGTTTGTACCCATTGCCTCTGATCCTGTCACTCGGCGCCACTGAGAAGAGTCTGTCTCCATCTTGTTTGGATTCTCCTGTCAGGTATTTATACATGTTAACATGATCCCCCTGAGTCTGCTCTTCTCCAAGCTGAACAGTCCCTCAGCTTCACCCCTCATGAATGATGCTCCAGTCCCTTAATCATCTTTGTGGCTCTGACTGGACTCATTCCAGCAAGTACACATCTTTCATGTACTGCCCAGCTCATTGCAAAGCCATGCTGACTGCTCACAATCACCTTGTCCTTCAGGTGTCTGGAAGTGGTTTCCATCACCTTCCTAGGGATTGAGCTGAGGCTGACCACTTCAGGTTTCCCACATCCTCCTTCTTGCACTTTTTGAAGATAAGAGTGACACTTGTCCTCTTCCAGCCCTCAGGAGTCTCCCCCAATAGCCATGATCTTTCAAAGAGGATTGAGAGAGTTCACATGGTGACACCAGCCAGGTCAGCACTCTTGAGTGTTCCCCATCAGGTTCCACAGACTTGTATATGCCCATTGGTTTAAATATCCCCTAACCTAATCGTCTTCCACCAAAAGTATATTTTCAATGCTCCAGACTTTCCTGCTTGCCTCAGGGGCCTGGAATAACTGAAGGTCAATCTTACCAGTAAAACTGAGCTGAAAAAGGGAATGAGTACCTCAGCTTTGCCATTTCCTTTGTCAGCAGTTCTCATCCATGATCTGGCCAGCCCTGGAGAGCCTAGAGAGGATTATGTGTGTGCAATAGTATAGAGGAATTGGTTGTTTGCTGATGTGGAACCCGAAGAACCCTTTTATACACATACGGAGTCTCTCGCAATACTTTCGCCATTGTGTTGGTGATGCCCTGACTCTGAGGAAGGTGAATCATGGATGCTAGTCATCCCTTTTTCCTCCTGCTCCTTGTTCTTCCCTTTTCTCAATCCATGCTTAAACTGTTTTCCACAGCTTGCTACCTGCAAAATAGCTAAAAGGAAAATTCTTCTGGGTAACCTGTGGACACATTTATTTCTACAAGATTTCAGCTACTTCGAAGGGTTGTTCCATTTTATTAAGCTGGAAAACAGCTCTTGCGGGAAAACCAGCATTTTGCACATATAATTAGGAAGGTATGATAGTCTATTTCTGGATACGCACAGTCAAGAGCTGGGAGGTTTTGGCAGTTACGGAAATAAACAGCTTTTGAACATCTGAAATTGTTCCTGAATATATTTTGATTACAGTGTGAGCATGGCAATAAAAGAGTCCCTTGAGAGAGAAAAGATTTGAATTCAAATATTAATATTTGGCTGGGAACTGATTATCTTTCAAGCCAGAGCTGTTAGGTTTCTCATTGATAAACCTTTCTGTTTAGGAAAGAGTTGGGGTTGCCTTCTGCAAACAGGGTACCGTGCCCTGTGTCAGGCAGAAACAACAGTTGTTCCCACACTGGTCAGTGGCAAATTCCCTTTTAGCCTCCCCCATGATTTTGGGTTTGATCCCAGACCCCATGCATTTTGCCATTCTGTTGACTCCTGCTCTTAACTCCTGCAGTCATCACTGGCATACACTGCAATTCCAGATCCTGGCACTACCCATGAGCTGAGGCATCCAGCTAAGAGAGGGAAAGGAACTGTTTTATTGCACTGTGCCTTTGTATTGCACTGGCTTATGGTGTTCAAGAGGAGCTAGATCTACAACCAAAAGTTTTTTCTTCTTTTTAAAGGGGTTCTGAAATTTTGTTTTACTTTTCTTGATAGACACAGAAGTTTTTCTCTCAATTTTGTGCCTTGTGACCAATGACTGCGTTTGTGAATGTAGTCAGTACTTGCTATACCCTTGCTAGTTCTGCCAGCTGCATCACAAATGTTTTGATAACTGCATTTTTTTGTTGTTGTTGTTGAAGCCTACTTCCAGGGACAAGATTTTTTAATATTTTATGAAAAAATAAACACAGTTTTACTGCAAAAAAAGCTGTAAATAGGAAGCCAGATGCCCTTCCAGTCTCACTACTTGGTTCTCTCCCCCGAACTGCACACTCCCTATTTTTTACTTTCATAAATTTTAGAATAATCTGATGTTTTTTGAATCTTTGGCACTGACAAGACTGATATTACATTAGTCTTTTAGAGCTTTAGGGATTTTATGAATGTTCTCAAACTGCAAAACAGTTTCCCCATCCATAATGTGAGTACAGTTCATAAAAGAAAAAAAAATCCATTAACATTAATGAGGTAGTTAGATATAAAAAAATAAAACCCACTCTAAGAAAGTATCTAAAAATTATATAGCTGTTTTGCTGCTGCTACTCACTCAGCCACTGTTTACAGAAATTCAATGTTCTTTTGCAAAGCTAGAATCAGAGCACAGAAGAACAACTAAAGCTGAACCTCAACCTGTGCTCCTTCACAGTTGTCTTTCAAGGGAAAAACCAAACCAAACAGAAATAAACAAATAAAACCAAAAAGCAAAACAAAACACCCCACCAAAAAACCCCACAAAACTCACAAACATGCTCAAAAAACCCCACAAAAAACCCCACCAAAACAAAAAGCCAGGGAAAAAAAAACCAAACAAAAACAACAACCCACAAAACCCCCAACAATTAAAAAAAAAACCAAAACAAATCAACAACAGCAGATCAACTTCAGCAGTTGCTCTCTCCACAAAGGTTTAATGGTTTATTATCCAATATATTGCATAGTTTCTTCATCCAACAGAGACAGATCTGCCTCCTGCCTCTTAAACATTTTTGGGGAACTTTATGTGGAAATAGTGTAAAAGTTAGAGAACACAGCAGCACCACCATTTTGTGCAGTCTAACATGAAGCATACCCTCTGGTATAGTCAGCGATTAAATAATTTCAGTTGGTCTGCAAAATTAAAGCAGTGTGATCTTCTGGATCACTTGTTTACCTATATCCATCTCTGTAAGTATCACAGTGAAGCTTATCGAGTTCATCCAGGTTACTAACAGACATAAAGTCAAGCACACAGGAAAACTATGAAAGGGCTAGGGCAGAGTTCAGAGTCAACTGAAATGATTTTGCCTTTGAGAAACAAGGCATGCATATCTAATAGTAAAATTAGGATAGCCTAGCAAAATGAATTATATATAGGTATATGTATGCAATCTCATGCTAATAATTAATTTGTCTTGCAAAGGGTAAGCACTGTTGAACATACTTTGAAAAAATTACTAACAACCTCAGATAGAGGTTGCTGTCAAATAGAATAGAACTAACTGTGATTGAGGTCTGTAGCAGTAATTGATACAAACATTGACATTAATGCTGAGATACTTACATGGAAGAATTCAGCACCTCATAAACCTCTTTCCATGCAAAAACTGACCTTTTAAGCTAATGACAGAGTTGTCTGTCTCTTGCATGGGAACTCAGCATGCCCAGCACTGCTTTTTACCCCACTGTCAGAATGAATCCCTTTGTGTCCTTATTCTATATCCTTTTATGGAGAGTTGCAGCTTACTATAAAACAATAACAAAGTCAATAAAATGTCCTTTCCTGAGTCTTTCTGAATAGTTTGTGCTAGAAATTGGCTGAAATCTCTGCAAATCAGTATAATAAAATTATGATGACCAGTTCCTTTGTACAAAATGAATCAGTAAAGAGCTTTTCTGTTAGCTTTATGTTTTTATTGATAGATACCATACTGGAGACCACACACGTTACTGTTATATATTAGAAAAAACATAGCTGTTTCAACAGACAGAAATTAAAGTGCAGTTGATTCATTGGCTCCTTTAAGAGGACTGGCATCTGGACCACATGCACTTCAAAGTCAAATGCTGTACTGAGATGTGCTGCTTTGAAGTACAGCTGCTGATCCAGACAAATTTTGGAGCCTAAACCAGCATATGAATCTGCTGTACTCTGAAAAAAAAAATCTATTTCAGATGCCAGTTTTAACTCAGTTTAGAAAATTGCTGTCTGGATCGGCTGAACTTCAAAGCAGAACATCGTAGTGCAGCATTTCCCTTTGAAGTGCAGCTAATCCAGATAGTGAGTTTTCTCTCCCTCCTTTTTTTTAAAGTAGTTAAAATTGGCATCTGACCTTACTAGTATTTCTCTTCACCATCTGCACATTCTTCTTCCCTTCTCTCTTATTTCCTCATCTTTTGACCTCTGAAAAATACAGGAAGAGTCACTGTCTTGTTAGCTCCATCATTACCAAAGCTACTATAAAGAGGGTGGTTGTGGGGACAGCCTATATCAAGTTACATAAGGGACAGTGGCCCATTACTGCACATGGTTTGTCATAAAGTTTCTTCATAAATAATTTTACCATCCAAGAAAAATAAAGCTCAAAGTAAATCCCTTGTAAATGTATTCAGAGCATTCATAACCACATTCTCATGGTTCTGCTAACTCGTATTAGCGGTCATTAGCACTGGTTTAAAAAGTAGCTGAGCTTGATAGCATTTCAACTTTAAGAAATTTCAAGTTATTTTGTCACAGAAACGTCTCCTTTGCAGGCAAGTCAGGAAAGCCCTAAGGAAAAGGTTTTACTAGAGAAAGAATGAGATTACTACAGGCAGAATTTGCAGAGCTTCTGGCAAGGGGAGCCAAGGGTAAACACAGTGCCGTCATCAGAACATGCTCCCATCTTATACATACATAGGGATGCTGCCATTTGCTAATGAATTAAAAGACAAATCATGAAGAAATGCTGCACTTTGTTCAAACAATGAAAATAAAGGAAAAAAACCCCAGCCAAATACATGCTAGTACAAGAGGACAATTTAATGACAGCATCTCTCATTTGCTGAGAAATAACTCTGGAGAGAGAAAGAATAGGACAATGACCAGCATTTTATTTACACAGGTCATGAGGCATGTCACTTGGGTGATCTGTTCTTGTCAGGCAGTCTTTAATTAGAAAATTCCTAGAGAGAGCTCCTGCTCCCACTAGGTGATTATTAAAAACTAAAGACAAAAGGAGTTAGTAGAAAAGCCTAAGGAATGGACGGAGAACTCAGGTTACATTGGAAGGCAAGAGTCAGCTGCTGCTAGCATAGGGAGAGGCACACAGGATGGGATGCTGGATCTTGAATGAAAAATTTTCAGTGCTCTTATTAGTGAGTATTTTTGGCATTAAAAATCTAATTGAATATATATAAATATTTTAAGTCTGTTTAAAAGACATTTTATGGTTTGCTTACAGTAATACTCCCAAGCTTAATGTAAAACTTGCTATAAAATATTCAGCAGCCTTTTTATAACTAGTCTTAAAAACAATTTGAAGTCTTACTGTTTTATTTTTAATTATTTTTAAATCCATGTACTTTAGTCCTCAGATAAAGGGAGCAGGGGTTTGCAATTCTAATTGGAACTATATTCTGAAATATTTTCAGAAGGTTTGATGAATTGAGTATGGGGAGCAGAAAGGAATTTCCTCAGCTCCTAACTCCCTCCATTTGTGTAATTCTTTAATTTTAGCTTTTATTGCCTTTTTAGGGATCAGGTTAAACCCTGTCTTTAAGAGCAAGTTTACCATGACACAGTAAACATCATTTATATCCTTTACTGGGGATGTGGGGACAGGACTGTAATCCTGCATTTGCTAAAAGATAGCCTCATTCTAGTAGGCATTTGTGCTTTATATCATCTGTCATCAAGAACTGCATTGCACACTGATTTTGAAACATCTCTCAGATACTTTTAAAACTATAACTGCAATCAGTTTTATATGCATTAAAAAATACTGTAAGTGTCACTAATCTGTAGCCTCTCTGCTTTGTAGCTGGTGTGGCTGGGACTGAATTTCTACTTGTTTATTGATACCTTCCACTGGTATGAAGACGACAATGCTTTCATTTATACACGGATTATGCTGGGAGTAAGTTTGAGTTTGATTGTTAAAGGGCTTCACACGAGGAATGTATTTGTAGTCTGATTTTACTTGCATCCTTCATAAAACTTTTGATGCTTCAACAGTAATTTTCACATATAAGAGTATTATATTAATATTTTTTCTTTTGCACTTCCTATACCAAGCTTGTAATTTAATTTCTTTATACTGTTATATGTACAGTCAACCCTGGCTTGGGCAAGAGCTTCTGCAACATGCCTTAATTTTAACTGCATGCTAATCCTGTTACCAGTCTGCAGAAACCTTATTTCATTCTTAAGAGGAGCAAGCATCGTAAGTACAATTTCTCAAATAGCCATATTATCCTCTTTTTTATTTCTGTAGTTCGGCAGCATTATCCATATCAAACATTTTCCAAGGAATTTTAATTTTTGATAGAGAAGTCTGTACACTATTGCCTAGTTATTACCATTTAAATTGTCAGTATTCATGACTGAAAAGAAACAAATGGCTTGTTTAACACAGTGCTCTAAATGCAACACTGATTTTGGCAGCTGCTGCATAGCATGGTGTCATGAAGAGAAAAGTGAGAAGCTACAAAAAAGGAACATAATAATGCAACTTGGCCAAATAGAGAAAATATATATCCATCATGTGTATTCTGTGTAGCTGCAAAGTGAAAACTGGAGAAAGAAAATGTACAGATAGATAAAAATGCCCTAAGGATAATAAGGCATATGTTTAAACCCTTCTGCCTGAGTAGCCACCAGTCAGGTCTTCATTTGTGGCAAACCTGTTTTTATAACAGAGGCATTTACATTAATCTTGGAATCACTCATATGAAGTATTTAAGGTTTTAGTTCTACTAACTATAGCTTCAACTTGTATTGAATTATTATAGTCCAATCAATTCCAATGCCACGTTTGTGTAAAAAAATCACCTATCACTTCATGACTCCAAGAACAACAGGAATTTAGAAACAGTAACATTCGGTTATTTATTGTAAGCTGGTTCTTATTTCAGTTCTGCCTCTTTTTTTCTTTGATTGTTAGACTTAGCTGTCAAGCAGTCTTTAGGCTGGGAATCAACAATATTACATAATTGAGTCCAGGAGCTGAACATTTCACACAAAAAACAGTTGTCTTGGCCTTCTGAAAAAGTTTGTGAATTAACACAAAATGCATGAATGCCCGCTTAGATGCTGAGTAAGAACTCAGAGAACTGGAATTCTTCTCACAGATAATATTTTGCTCTCTGGACAATATTCTGCTCTTGTGAAGCATGGTACAGAGCTACTTGCCTGGCTCCAGCATAGTCAGCACCAGCCTGGAGCCGGTGACTTTCCAAGGAGGTGCTGTGTATTGACATTGCACCCTGCAGTGCTCCAGATTTTTGGAAGACTTATTAGCAATGTGGATAAATCTTTGGCATGGCACTATGCCAGGTCATGTGAGCAATCCAGACACCCACACTACCATTCAGAGACTGAATTCTGTCCATGAGAGCTGTCTAGGTTCCAGCAGAGCATGTTAGTTTTGGCCACTGGACACCACGCCCGGCCCCAGGCTGGCTCTGCAGAGGCATCCAGCTGGCCATGAGCACACCACTGTCGAGCACTTCCAAGAATGGAAGGCGGCTCAGTAACACATCGGCTGAGGTCTAGACAGCCTCACCCTCCAGGGATGTGCATTTTATGGAAGCAGAGAAAATGTTTTCATTGCAAGCTGACTTTGCCAGCAGTTCAGCTGTGCTCATGCAGCTAAACCTGAGCTTGCAAAGCAGTGGTGGCTCAGTCTGGTGTTCTTTTACAGCAAATGAATTAATCGCCAGCCCAGATAAACCACTCACAAATCACAGCTTTATCGCACCCTCTTTTGAGCTCCCTACGTAGGGTGAATAGCTTCAGAAACCCTGGAGTGTCACTATGCTAGAAGGAGTTACCTGAGACCCAAAACTAGCCCAAAACTTCCACTGAATTCCTTCAATATTCCATTTTTAAATGTACTGAACTCTTCGCCTCTCCAAAATGTGAGTTCTAAACACTAAAAGAATGATATAAAACAAGTTCTGCTTTTTCACCAAGTTCTGTGGAGGAGCACTGAGGAGACAGCTTGACAAAAACATCACATTTCACAAGATGGTTGCCTATGGAATAGCTGTAAATACAAGTAAGCTTTTTTTTGGTTTTATTTTTTCCCTCCTTGCCTTTGAACTGTTTTGAATTTCACAGTGATTCTGCCTAATGCTGTAATCCCCATCAGCTCTGAGACATGCTATTTTAGTGCAATCATTTGTTGACTGCAGCTTTAAATATGTGTAGGAGTCCCATCTGATTAACTATTTGTAACCTTTTTTGCTTGAGAAGAGTTTGACTGTTAAGGCAATAAACCTTCAACCTGAATAGTAACTACCAGTTGCCACTGAATTAATCTGACCAACTTGTGTGCTTTTAGCATTTAGTGTAAATAACTCTGCGTAAATCCCTGAAGGTAGATGCTTGAGGAGATGACATAGCATTATTGCCTGATTTCCTAAGAAATGGTGCTTATGAGTCCCACCCCACAGCTGTTCACCAATACATCTTCAATAACTTTTGAGCTAGGTAATAAATTTAATCTGAATTTGAAGGAGGTAGCAGTCTTGAAAAACAATTCCTAAATATTTATTTTAGGTGGATGATGGGTACAGGGAACTAATAGTCCCCTTAAGGGAAAAACAGCATTTTGAGATCAAAATGTATCTGTTCTGCTGGTCCTAATGACTTACTGAGCTATAGGTGTTTGTTCACCTGGCTGGGAAGAAGAATAGCACCTTCCTGTTCCCCAGGGAGTTAAAGGACATGGAGAAGACTGAAGCTTGTAGGAATTCAGAAGACATGAGGGAAAGAGGAGATAGCATGAGGAAGAGGGGCGTGCAGAGAAGAGTGTACAAAAGCCAATAGAAAGGAGGACATGAGCACATAGAGATGGAGAGGTATCTGACGCAGAGAGTTCTCTTAGAAAATGTCAAGGAGACAGAGGAATTAACCAGGGCTATTTGCAAGCATAAGACATTGCAGGGTAACAGTTCTACCCCCAGGCTGTCAGGGTGGATCTTGGTCCCAATATGTTTTTTCAGCCTGAATGAGGGAGCTGCTGTTGAGTGTAGAGGCTGTTAATGTCCTCATGTAGTGAGACAAGAATATGAAGTCAGGTTTGCCAATAGGAATCAATAGCTGAAGGGTTTTTGTGCGTGTCATGCTAAAGAATTCAGAGGGGAAGGCTAGGGGATGCAAACATTCATATTATAGTGTGTTGTGATGATTTACTTATCTGTCATGGCCATTCATTCATTAGACCTAAGTTTCAGCATAAAATAGATTCCTACAGAATGCAACATTGCTTCTTTAATTAATAAACCAACCCTGAAATGTAAATTAACCAACTTCTACTTGGTGTATTATAGGTCAGGCTCCAAAAGGAAAGCAAAACTGCACAGTCAAGCCTTTTATGTTTTTGGTTTCTCCATTCATATTAAAATGTTTGCTAGTGTATTAAAGTGGACAGTTTGGGACGTGCAACTCTATCAGAAAAGTGATTACTTTATGGCTTCAGTAATTCCAAGGAAAAAGACACAGGAGCTGATGTGAAATGACAGAAAGAATTATCATTTAATTCTATCACTCTCTAGGGAGAAAGTGAGTGCTTATTGTTGTTATTTGAGTTGGTTTTTTGTTGGTTTCTAAAATATCAAATAGACAAATCGTTGATAAGATATTTGAGGAAGAAAACACAGTACAGGGAAATCTAACAAACTAAGCATGACAACTTATGAATTCATACTTCCCTAACAGGCAAGTGAGAAACAACTCATATTTGGGAAAACATTATACCACTGTGTAGTCAGACTTGGGTAAAGAATATCCAGACACTCAACTGTCTGAAATTAAATTTCAAATGTATAAAAGATTAAAATCTACAGCATGCATTGTGACAGAAAAGCAATGCTTCAGAGTAAAGGGGTACCCACAAGTAAACTGAATCCCTTTTAATAAAAACTAACAATTTTAAAATGATGTGTAAATAGATGCCATTTTCCTCTCAACTGACACATTACTTATCCAAGTACTACATATACTGCCTTTTATTACACAAAAACCATAGTCAGTTCCTGTTAGTCTATTGCAATTTAGTAATTCTTAGTCAAATGAATGTTGCCCCCTGTATGATCAATAGCTTAAATGTGGCAGTAAGAAGTTAAACCAATTTGAAGACCAGATCAGTAAGCTTAGCCTCCCAATATAAAATTGTAGACTACTCTATTATTAAAGTAACATGTATTCTCAGTTTGCCAGGTGGTGTTATTCCAGCATATTTATTTAATAGGATGCTAAAAATAGTCAGTGCAACATTAGTATTGTCTGACTTCTAACAGGCAGCCAGCTCAGCTGAGGTGTGTGTGGCCTTGGGAAAAGTACATCTGTACCTTTAATTTTTCATCAGCTCTAATACAAATTCAAGAGCAGGCTTTAATTGGTCAGGTCATAAAGGGATATAATTAGAGACTAGTGGAAGAGGGAAGTTGGAGGAAAGAGAGAGAGTAAACAATGCTATCTATAATCAAGGGCATCATTGAAAATTCAGTAAAGGGAATTCTGCTTAGTTTGGCTTCCTGCATTCTGCATGCCTGTCTGTGATAAGAGCTGTCTGGGAGTTATTCAGCCACTAATAAATCTTCCTTATAGACCCGTAACTTTGCTAGAATAAAATCAGAGTTTCATGCACTCTCAGTTTGATCAGTGCAAATAATTCTCTGCTTTCTAATGCAAAAGAGACTTTTCAGTTGAGAGGCAGTGGTCTGAAACTTAAAGACACCTACAAGAGATAGTAAATAATGTTCTGGACAACTCCTCCCTCTTACTGTTTTTACCCTCTTAAGAAAGTACATTCATACATTTTCTGAAGTGTGGAGGGTTGTGGTGGGATATTTTTTTTACTTTGACATGTTGTGCATATCTTGAAGAACAAACTTATTCTTGCATTGCTTTGATGTTTGCAGTAAGGCTATATAGATGTTTTGCTCCAACAATCTTTAAATTATTACATTAATAAAGTTTAAGCAATTAAGGAAAAATGAAGGGAGAGCAGCAAGATTGTTTGTAGTGAGGCTGTTTGAAATGGTGGTTCTAGCTCCTTAAAAATTCCAGCAGTGTGATTTTCTTTAAAAATATGCAAAATGTAGAGAGAAGTACAGTGATGTCAGGTGTGTTTGGCTTCTGAAAAACACTGAAAAATCTATATCTAAAAGTACCAGAAAACTTTTCAATTTTCAACCACTTTTTGGAAGACCCTGTGAAGGGCTTTGGTGATCTGAGTCATATTTTTGTGTAAGCAATTAAGTTTTCAGGGAACCAGATGCTTATCTTCAAAAGAGGTTTAGCTGATATCTCAGTGTTATACTTCCAGAAAGTACAGAAAATCAAACATCCATTAAATATTTTTTTTTCGGTCAGATTGTTTAAATCCAGACTTAGTGCAAGCACTAGGCAGGAAACTATATCAAATTAAAGATTATAAGTTTTCAGCTAAGATAAAAAATGGTCCAAGTCATGCTCTTCTTTGATGTTTATAACCATTGTTAAAAAAAAATAAAAATCCAATGCAAGCATGTGTGTGGTCACTATTGTAATTTTTCCACAACTTGTGCTTTTTTCAGTCTACAAAGACAACATGAAGTTGAATTAAGTGTTTTGTGTAACTAGAAATGGCACAAGGCAGTGGGTGGCAAAAAGAATCCAAGATTGGTTGGGGACAGAATTTCCTGTGCCTGGATTATCTGCTTGCAAAGCTGTTCTCTTCACTGTGGGCAGAAAGGCCAGGATTTGGCCCTTTGACTTTATCATGATAGGCTGGTTAACCAAAACATTTAACTGCTAGCAGCAAGTTCCAGTTTGATTATTATCCTGTACAGGCATGCAGAAAAAGAGAGAGTGAATTCTTTCCTCAGATAAACACATGCAATTTCTGTTTAGTTCAATGAGAGTTGTGCATGCTTCACTGAAGGCACAATTGGCTGAATAAGAGTAGCTAAATTGACCAGACTTTCAAGATAATTTAATTACATCTCTTTGTATTTAAGGATATATACAGTAAACACCATGCTCTAATAGCAACCCTATTCCTCCCTCTCTCCTTCCAATAAAATCTTTTATTTGATCTCAGAGGTGGACTAGATAGAACAACTTGGGGTCAAATACAAATTAATGTATGTTAAGTGCTTCAGAGGTTCCAGATGTTGTTAAAAACAACATTCAAAATCCTTCAGTCTTCGTGAGCACTTATAAAAAGAACTTTGTTTGAAAGATTGGATGATTTATTCCATACGTTTTATTTGGTAATGCAGAATGAGGAAAAAATTGAACTGAAAATCCTGAAACATAGTACCTTAAGCTTTGCTCTCATGATTAACTTTTCTAAGTGGTGCAGGGGAAAAAAAAACAATGGTTGTAAGCCCAGATTTCAGAAATCTGCATATTAATTTTGGAATTGCTTAGTAAATTCTATACACAGCAAAGACCTTCAGAAAATGCACTTTAGGGATGTAAAATATTTTAGTTAATGGCAATGTGTTCAGTGCCAGACTTTTTAGTCTACTACAACTACTCTACATTAAATGAACCACACTGAAAATGGAATGAGATCTTTGCATCACTCTTACCATCCAGCTATAATTCATTTTTAGATTGAATCCTTTCTGCTAGCAGCACACAAAAAACATCAGAAGTATTAATCTAGTAACACTCCAGGTAATATATAAGATCATGGGAGACTCAAGTAAACCAACATATTCAGTCCATCATTAGTTTGAATGTTAATATTTTCAAATGTATAATTATGCTCTGTACATTAATATCTACCAAAGAATAGCTCGCAGGAAAAAAAACCCAACAATTCTCCTGTTCATTCTGGAAGTCTTCTACACTTGTAATATCCTCTACCTGTCAGATGAAACCCAGAGAGAATGTCACCTAGAAGGGAAGATGTGGTAAATACTAAAGAATAAGGTATGATGATGTTTCCATTGACAGAAATACTTAAAGTGAAACAGAACAATATGCAGATGGAAAAATCAGTGTCCTTTAATAGCCTGCAGAAAAATCTTCCTAGGTTAGGTTGCAGAAAGGGGATCTCTTCTTCCAGGGAAAGGTTGCAACATGACTATTCATTGAATCTTAGGCTTAAGACCTCCTTGATAAGCTATATCTATCCAACCCTTTTTTTTTTTTTTT